>JARDVA010072732.1:0-11901 GCA_030265315.1 Mopalia swanii
TGTATCGATGACATTTGAATATATTATTAGAACATGTCATACTCTCAGTTAAACAATCACTTCAGTGTCAGTCTGATGAGAAGCTGATCAAATACGGTAAATAACGACAGCCGTATCGTTTTATCTGAAATAAAATTGATCACGGTTAAAATGTGTCACCCTTTGAACCAATTATTGCTTTGGTGTCTAAGTTCAGTCAGGTATTTAGAGCAGTATCTTAAATAATTTGAAAACTGAAATAAGTCCATTTTCCTATTAGCTTTCCACCTTATTTGTAAGTCATAATTGGATTGTTTTAAACGAGCCTTAACAGTTTAAACTTAGATATTGGTCCAATTGACACATTTGGCATTTTTCTCAATGTCTTAATTGGATTTTTAAAATATTCTGTTGATTTTAGTTGAGGGTTTCAGATGTAATTAAGAGCGCGAAATAACCCTAGTGTAGCGATGTTGTGTGATACCAAACTGAAGGCATTATCTCACCCCCCCCCCCCCCCCCCCCCCCGTATCTTCTATATTGTAATCAGCACGAAGAGGAGGTTGGCGAAGTTTTTAAAAGCAGTGTGACTGACTTAAAGATCTTGCCTAACAGCAGTCTTCCACGTTGTCTCCCTACAATAGCACCTGAAACATTATAAGGATAGGATTGGATTGGATTGGATTGGTTGGTGTTTAATGCAGTGCTCAAGGGTATTTAGTTTTTGTGACGGCGGTGTATTTCAACTGCATGCCGTGAATAACACAACTAAATAATGTGAAGACATTTCCAAGTATTAGCTCTGTTGGAAAGATAATGTTCCTCTACTGCTATAAATAATATATAAATCACTTACATACTTCTTACCTAAATACTGCCCTTAGCCAGAGGGTCAACACTCTGATGATGTTTGACTGAAGCTACCAGGAAAAAACATCAAACAAGTACAACTCACCTTCCGATAAACACTTTAGTGGCAGTACTTGTATCCTTGTATTCAATGTTTAAGAAAGGTCAAAACTGAGATAATATAGCTGACAGTAGAATTACACCGTCTATAATGATCATGAACCTCTTCGCATTCAGGGCAGTATCACCTGTAAATACAAACAAAATACTGTGTTTAAATCTTTCTGTTCACCGAAAGACAGACGTATGAAACCTTACCTAGCCGTATTTTGCTATAGTCTGTATTTATATAAATACACACAGGAAAGGGTTGTCTCCTATTTGGATAGCTACAGTTATCTCTGTGCCTATAGCTACAGCTCTCCCTGTATCCACTCGTGGGTGGATGGAGGGAGCTTCCTGTTGCCGTGGAGCCCACGATCGTGGCAAAGTGGTAGCGTGTGCGCCTACTAATTTGGCTGCGATGTACCGTTCACCGCGGGGTGGTTTTTACGAGGTTTCCTCTCGGTTTACCACCGTTATAAGACGAGAAGCAGTGTGAAGTGGACAATCCGTCGTCATATAAGTGAAATACCCTTGAGTACGACGTTAAACCTAATCAAACAAACAAACAAACCTGTTGCCCTGGTGCTTTCAGAGCTAAAGATGAATAAGCCGCCGATCTGTTTGTGACGTCTTTGTATTATCCTGTACGCGTGTGTATTTGTCTTGTGATGTCTTTGTTTCTTGTCATTTGTGTCGAGGGTGGTTTCCTTCATCCATTGGGCTGCCACGACGTCATGTGAGTCAAATAACCTTGGGTACGGCGTTAAACCCCAATCAAACAAACAAACCGTGTGTCCACTGTACCTTCTGGTCGAAAATGGTACCTTACAACGTAGGGCTTAGGCAGAATAACCCACGAGGGTACCCATGCAAGCCACAGGGGAACTGGACATTAGCCTGCTTTCGATATAATTGATAATACAAAACATACTCCGTTCGGGTTCTAAAAAAGTACAATGCTTACACTGATACGTCTTGCAGCTGGTATGTCACTTCGTCAATTGATTCTACAGCGAAACTCAAGTTACATTGTACGTTACAACAACAACTGGAGCAGAAAGCCCTGCGTTCAGTCACAAATCGCAGACAACTACATTTTGTGGCGTATCTGTTTAATTGACTGTGGACAATCGTTTGACCCTTTCACAAACTACAATACTCACGTGAAGAAATTGGGGGTTATTTAGGGAATTCTCAGTTGAAGTGTCTTCTGAGACTGAGAGTCACAACAGAAAAATTGTACGTGATCGATCAAATCCAACGTTGTGCACGAATAGCCCGGATGTGTATCTTCATTTGATTAAAACCTCCACCTGTATTTAACCGGCTTGATCATATAGACGCCCCATTTTATGCAATGGTAGGCTATGCGTTAAATTGTCGTAATTGATCATGATGAAGATGTCGTACGGGTACGATGACAGAGCAATGCATGTCGAAAATTACCGGCTCCAACCGAATGCCGTTCTGACAGATGAAAATGTTTAATTTACAGCTAAATCAATTTACCGCACTCACCGTTGCCAATTTACATTCCGATTGCCGTAAACGTACGGCACTTGACAATTACGTTGGAATCGCCGTAATATACAACATTTTACAGCTAAATCGACGTGGAACTATTTACTGCACTAACCGTTACCATTTATAATTTTTTACAGAGTGGTCAAGGCGAAACTTCCCTCTGTGTTAGGTTGTAACACTCATTCTCCTTAACAGACATATTCATTGGTTAATGTGTGTATCTCTGAAATACTAATTTGTAGGTTTGTTTATTTCTAACCCATGTCGAATATCTTGTTGGTTACAGTTTTAGCAATACTTTATACACCGTACACTCTGAGAAAAAAAGGTTCTGAAATGGTTCTTCGTATGTCACGAAGGTTCTTCAAATAACATATGGTGGTAAATGGTTCTTCAGACAAAATCAACGACCAAAAGGTTCTTTCTAGTGAAAAAGGGTTCTTTCCTAAGGAAAATTATTCTTCGTGCGAAATGAAAACGAGTCTATGGTCACGTGATAGTTTGAAATCCAGCGTCCATGTTCTCCATTTTGTGATTGTCGAACTGGGAGAAGTTTCCTAGCAAGTAATGAATTTTTTCAACGATATTTTTTAAGGGTTCTTCAAAGAACCATTTTTAGAGGGTTTTCCAAAGAACCAATAAAGGTTCGCTATATGATCCACTCCAAAGAACCATTAAAGGTTCTAACTAGAGCCTTTTTTTCTTAGAGTGTATTAATGGTCATTGCCTTCTCTCGAGAGGTCTGAAGTTATCCATAACACAAGGCTAGATTACGGTTTATTAAGAAACTTGTCTCTGGGAGTTTATGTAGAACATGAGATGATTCGTCGATTTTAATTAATCCACATCCCTTGCCAGTGTGATTGCTTTCTGAATTTGAAAGTCGAATGTCATTGAGCCCGACATTCGAATGTTGAATAACAGACTAACTTCATCTTTCCCGAAATAGGACTAGCCATATAAACTAAGGTAATTATAAATGTAAACGTTAAAGAAGAGTTATAAGATAAGTTGAAAGACCGTTCCTTCGTTGTGAAATTAAAAACACCATATCTGTGAATGACAACTTGTTCATATGTTGATTAAATCGCTTAACCCTGATTCCAGATATTGCTGTTACAGGATGCTGATATCAGGATCATCTATATAGTAGATGATAAAATAGTGAGAGTGTATTTTTCTTGACAGAGGTTAATTTTTTGTAGAGGGTCAGCATGGTCATTGTTAATATTTTTTTATATTCAGATCAAGAAACAACAAGTAATGTTGTAACCCAAGGATTAGCCAACACGGCCACTGACTTTTTTACCACTTCGGCACAAATTACAGCTTCATCAGGTATTTTAGGTAACTATCTGTAATACATTGTGAATGTTGTGAAGACAATGGTGTAATCTTATTTCTGACCTAGTTGCTTTCAAATTGAGCTATTAGCCAAAGTTACTGGTTTGTAATCGGGACGTGGCTGCTTTTTAGTTGACGCTGATTAGTTATTGCTATGGCCAAAGTAATTTGCCAAAGACTGATGCATCTTCATTTTACACATGTTTTGGAGCAAAATATTCTTTATAATATTCAGATCAAGGAACAACAGATATTTCTGTAACCCAATTAGGACCATTCATGACAGACACTTCTGCTGTGGTCAGTACAGAACAAGTTACAGCAACAACAGGTACTTTACGTATATATTTATCAGTCATTACTGTTTTTGGAGTGAAAATTTGTGTCATCTTTTGGCTGAAATAGCTCTTTTAAAACACGAAGTGTTCAGTTGAACTTAACTCAATGTATATGTTAGTTAATACCTTTACAAATGTTGCTCTTGTGAAACAAGTACGTGTATGTTTATGTTATGGATAATATTAGGTTTAATATAAAACAGGATGAGATATCGCAGTGTTATCCTTCTTGATATACAACAAATATACGACCAACAAAGAATAATAAACTTGTCATTTTTTAAAAATATTCAGATCAAGGAACAACTGTTATTTCTGTAACCCAAGGTCTAACCAATACAAACACTCCAATTGTGTCTAATACAACACAAGTTACTGCTGCTTTTCGTACTTCAGGTAATTATCTTTAACACATCGTTATATAAGTCACTGTTATTATCTTATGTCTGAATTATCCCCATAAAAAATTCGAGCTTATTAGCTATTTTTTTGTAATTGGTTGTAAAATGAGTTTTTATTTTATTTTTCATTGATTCTGATAAATTGTTTGCTATGGCCAACCTTATTTTCTAAACAAATGTTTCTTCGTTTTATCCTTGTCTTTAAACAAAATATAAAACATATATGTACCTGTAGGCCCATTTCAATTTGTATGTATGTTGGAAAACGTGAGTAACTGAAAATAACAAAACGTACTATTTTTTAAATATACAGAGTTTTTTGTAACTCTGGGATTAACCAATACAGTCACTCCTGTTGTGGGTAATACAGCACAAGGTACAGCTACTTCTGATTCTTTAGGTAATTATTTATAAAATATTGCACTATTTGCTTAGAGAATGGTATTATCGTATTTCTGACGTAGCTCCATTTAGAATGGAACAATAACGAAAAATAACAAGACTTACTAGTCTTTGTTATATCCAGGTCAAGGAGCAACAGGTACTCCTGTAACGCATAGATTAGCCAATACATACACTTCCTTTGTGCCAAATACAGCACCAGATACATCGCCTACAAGTTCTATAGATAATTTCAACAATTGTATAATGTCATCTTAAACCGACCAAGCTAAAAAAAACGAGCGCCTTAGACAAAGTTATCTGATTGTAATAAATGAACAGTTGATATATTTACAAATGTTGTCTCATCTGAAAAAATTGTATGCATGAAGTTTTCTTATTGTGATAACACAAATAGTAGATACATTTACAAATGTTGTCTAATCTGATACAAGTGTGGGCATTTTATAGTTATTCCTGAATGGGTTGACGTTTTGGACAAATATAAAACAGGCTGTGATCTCGTAGAATTATTATGATCCTTAATCTATAAAAATACCGTTGCTGTGTAGTTAAATTTCATTTCATTTGATTTATTTCACAAGAAAAACAAGTATTGTGAAAAAATAAAGTTGTTAACATATAACTAATGATACATAATATTGAGAACAGAATAATACTTTCTGGCGGGATCAGAAGCCCCAGAGGGCTTATTTTATCTCCTTAAAATTAGCGAAGTAAATATAGTTCATATGTGTGAATTGGATAAATGTCAATTACAATGTATTGTAATGTAAGTGAATAAATGAATAAGGCTTATATAAAATGTATTTATATATAAAGGGAAGCCGCAACCGGACCGAAATACACCAAGGAGATGGTCTTTTACAATCATTTATAAATAATATTTATAATAATGCTGTATTTATATGTATTTATTTTTATGTGCCATTTGTGTCTGAAATAAATGATTTGCATTAAATTATGCTTAATATTATTATTATTATTATTATTATTATTATTAAATATACCTCCAGTTCCATCAGCTACAGGTATCTTGTGTGGATATCTAAAATTATCACAGTAGAGTACAGTGTCATCTGTACTTATTTGCAGAACTAGCTCATGAGCCAGTTCATTGGATGAATTTATCTGAATGTAACAAGCAGATATAAGATACATTTACCATTGATGTCTCATCCGAAACAAATATGTAAATGTGGTTGTTGTTCATGACTTGGTTGCCTAGTTTAGCTAAATATAAAACAGGCTGAGATCTGGCAGTGGTATACAGGTACTATAGGTAATCGGTTACAATCATTGATACTGTTATCTTATTGGCGAAGTAGCTAAGAGCGCGCTCATTAAAAGAAATATGTGCATGTGGTTGTCCTCTGTGGCTTAGTTTACACTTGTGGCTAAATTTACAATAGGTTGAGATCTGACAGTGTTAATTCGCTACATATAATTAAACTACTGCACTCCAGCTATACTAAGACGTATCTTTTTAAATATACAGATCAAGGAACAACAGGTATTCATGTAACACAAGAAACAACTAATACAGACACTCCAGTTGTGTCAAATACAGCAACAGTTACATCAGCTGCAGGTATTTTAAGTAGTTATCTGCAACTATTGCTTATTAATAGATGTTAACGTATAAACGTTATTGCTGAACTAGCTAAAGAACAAACTCATTTGATAAAGTTTTCTGATTGTAATAAGCATATGTAATATATTTTAAAGATGTTGTGTAATTTGCATGTTTTTGTTATATATTAATTTGTTTACTATTTTGGCTAAATATGAAACAGGTTGACATCTGGCAGTATTACAATTCTTAAGATATAAAGAAAATTCGGCGAATATATAATGTATACTAAGATGATTCTTGATATAGAGGTTGTGGCAACAACAAATTAGAAAACATCGCAAAGGTATCTGATATTACAATCAGATAACAATTAACGATACATACTAGAACGACTTCACTATAATAAGACCTACGCTTTTATAAATATTCAGATCAAAGAATAACAGAGATACTAATTCCTGTAACGCCAGGACTGATCAATACTGACACTCCTAACGTGTCAGATTCAGCCCCAGTTACACCACCTACGGGTATTTCAGGTTATTATCTATAGCAATCATTACATATTATTACAGAGTAAGCTCATTAGATCAAATTATCTGATTGTAATAAGTGAATTAGGATACTTTTAAATTGTTGTCGAATGTCTTCTCTTTGTATAAACAAATAGGCTCAAGAACTGTACTAATAATTATGAGTTTTTAAATATTCAGATCAAGGAACAACAGGAATTCCGGTAACGCCAGGACTGACCAATACTGAAACTCCTATGGTGTCAAATTCAGCTCCGGTTACATTGGTTACAGGTACATCCGGTTATTATCTATCAGTCATTACATATTATAAGAACAAAATGTTATCTTATTGCCGAACTAACAAAAGAACAAGTTCATTAGATACAATTATCTGACTCTATTAAGTGAATAAATATTGTTTTAAACCGTTGTTTAATGTCTTCTCTTTATGTGAAGAAAAGTGGGCTCAAGAACTGTAGCCTACTAAGAATTATGAGTTTACTATTTTGGCTAAATATAAACCGGTTGAGATTTGACGCTGTTATAATTTTTTACGTATACAAAAAATTATTTTACAAATTTATACTCAGACGTATCATTTTTTAAATAATCAGATCAAGGAACGAACAATATTCCTGTAACCCAAGGAGCAAGCAATACAGGCACTCCTGTTGTTTCAAATACAGCAACAGATTCATCAGCTGCAGGTACTTCAGGTAATTATCTGTAACCACTGTATATTATTAGAAGATAAATTTATGTTATTGGCGATTGTATTCAGTTATTACATTAACAAATACTTATCATCAGAAATAGATATGCGCATGTTGTGGACATTCGTGATTTGTTTTATGATTTTGGCTAAATATAAAACAGGTTGAGATCTCAGTGTTATAATGCTTTACGTATAAAGAAAAAAATATGACAAGGCATATCATTTTTAAAATATTCAGATCAAGGAACAACAGGTAATACTGTAACGCAAGGAGCAACTGATACAGGATCTCCGGTTGTATCCAATACAGCAACAGTTTCATCAGCTGCAGGAACTTCAGGTAATGATATGTATTCCATTTATTTTATTAAAAGACAACTTTATCTTATTGCCGATTGTATTACATTCACCACTACTGTATCATCAGAAACACATAGGTGCCTATTGTTGTCAATCCTGACCTGATTTACTAATTTGGCTAAATATAAAACAGGACGAGATCTCGAAGTTTACATATAAAGAATATTTGGTCAAAAAGTTATACTAGGACTGATAGATTGAATAATATTCAGACTAAGGAACAACAAGTATTACTGTAACGCAAGGAGCAACCACTACAGGGTCTCCTGTTGTGCCAAATACAGCAACAGCTTCACGGGCTGCAGATACTTCAGGTAATTATCTGCAATCAATGTATACTATTAGAAGATACCTTTATGTTATTGGCGATTGCATTAAGTTATTATATTAATAAATACTATATAATGATAAATAGATATGTGCATGTTGTTGTCATTCAAGAATTGATTTACTATTTTGGCTAAATATAAAACAATTTGAGATCTCGCAGTGTAAAAATTATTAAACGCATTATATATATATTATGGTGAATAAATATCAAATCAAATCAAAACCTCTAAAGACAATTAGGTCCAAAAAGAATATTAAGTCTGATTTTTTTTAAAATATACAGATCAAGGAACAACAGGTATTATTGTAACGCAAGATGTAACCAATACAGACACTCCTGTTGTGTCAAATACACCAACAGTTTCATCGGCTGCAGGTACTTCAGGTAATGATCTGTATTCCATTTATTTTATTAAAAGACAACTTTATCTTATTGCCGATTGTATAACATTCACAACTGGGATGGGGGAGGGGTATACTGAAGACATGGAAGCATAAAACTAGGACAAGGAAGCATTATGATGAGATCTGATAATTTGGGAAACTTCAGATCGAAGGGGGATAAAGAAAACAATGGTAGATATATAGTATCTTCCCCCCAAAAAATAAATATATAACCAAATAATATGAGAGGAAATATAAAGATAATTTTTGCTTATACAGTAACGTAGCTTAAATAAAATGCACAAGGGGATCAGGAGATTTGGAAAACATTGAAAGGGAGCGAGGATAATGGAAACAAGGTTTGCACGAAAGACACTTGCATGCAATACTGGATGAAAGAAATATATACGTAGATTTAAGTACACATATACATATGCATACGCATACACACATACACACACACACACCAACTCACACGCACATTAATAAATACTATATAATGGTAAATAGATATGTGCATGTTGTTGTCATTCGAGAACTGATTTACTATTTTGGCTAAATATAAAACAGGTTGAGATCTCGCAGTGTAATAATTCTTTACCTCTAAAGAAAATTAGACCCAAAAGGAACATTAAGTCTGATCTTTTTTTAAATATACAGATCAAGGAACAACAGGTATTACTGTAACGCAAGATGTAACCAATACAGGCACTCCTGTTGTGTCAAATACAGCATCAGTTTCATCGGCTGCAGGAACTTCAGGTAATTATCTGTAATCACTGTATATTTTTAGAAGATAACTTTGTGTTATTCCCGATTGCATTAAGTTATTACATTAATAAATATTGTATCATCAGAAATAGATATGTGTGTGTTGTTATCATTCGAGAATTGATTTACTATTTTGTTTTCGATATAAAACAGTTTGAAATCTAGCAGTGTAATAATTCTTTACCTCTAAAGAAAATTAGGTCCAAAAAGAATAGAATGTCTTATCATTTTTTAAATATGCAGATCAGGGAATAACAATTATTCCTGTAACGCAAGGAGTAACCAATGCAGATACTCCTGTTGTGTCCAATACACCAACAGTTTCATCAGCTACAGGTACTTCAGGTAATTATCTGTAATCGCTGTATATTATTAGAAGATAACTTTATGTTTTTGGCGATTGCATTAAGTTATTACATTAACAAATAGTTATCATCAGAAATAGACATGGGCATGTTGTGCCATTCGAGAATTGATTTACTATTTTGGCTAAATATAAAACAGGTTGAGATCTCGCAGGGGAATAATTCTTAACATCTGAAGAAAATTATTTCCAAAAAGGATTCTAAGTCTTATCATTTTTTAAATATACACACCAAAGAACAACAAGTATTCCTGTAACGCAAGAAATAACCAATACAGACACTCCTGTTGTGCCCAATACACCAACAGTTTCATCAGCTGCAGGTACTTCAGGTAATTATCTGTAACCACTGTATATTATTAGAAGATAACTTTATGTTATTAGCGATTGCATTAATTTATTACATTAACATATAATTATTATCAGAAATAGACATGGGCATGTTGTGTCATTCGAGAATTGATTTACTATTTTGGTTAAATATCAAACAGATTGAATTCGCGCAGGGGAATAATTCTTAACCTCTGAAGAAAATTAGGTACGAAAAGAATTGTAAGTTTCATATTTTTTTAAATATACAGATCAGAGAACAACAGGTATTACTGTAACGCAAGGAGTTACCAATACAGACACTCCTGTTGTGTCCAATACACCAGCAGTTTCATCAGCTACAGGTACTTCAGGTAATTATCTGTAATCACTATATATTATTAAAAGATAACTTGATGCTCTTGGTGATTGAATTAAACTGTTACATTAGCAAATACTTATCATCAGAAATAGATGTAGGCATGTTGTTTTCATTTGAGAATTGATTTACTATTTTGGCTAAATATGAAACAGGTTGAGATCTCGCAATGTAATTATTCTTTATCAATAAAGAAAATTAGTTCGAAAAAGAATACGTCTTATCGTATTTTAAATATACAGATCAAGGAACAACAGGTATTACTGTAAGGCGAAAAGTAACCAATACAGACACTCCTATTGTGTCAAATACAGCAACAGTTTCATCGGCTGCAGGTACTTCAGGTAATTATCTGAAATCACTATATATTATTAGCAGATAACTTTATGTTATTGGCGATTGCATTAAGTTATTACATTAACAAATACTTATGATGAGAAATAGATGTGTGCACGTTGTTGTCATTCGAGAATTGATTTACTATTTTGGCTAAATATCAAACAGGTTGGGATCCCACAGTGTAAAAATGCTTTACATGTAAAGAAAATTAGATCCGAAAAGAATTCTAAGTCTCATATTTTTTTAAATATACAGGTCAAGGAACTACAGATATTACTGTAACGCAAGGAGTTACCAATACAAACACTCCTGTTGTGTCCAATACACCAACAGTTTCATCAGCTACAGGTACTTCAGGTAATTATCTCTAATCACTATATATTATTAGAAGATAACTTTATGCTATTGGTGATTGCATTAGGTTATTACACTAACAAATACTTATCATCAGAAATAGATATGTGCATGTTTTGTCATTCGAGAATTGATTTACTATTTTGGCTAAATATGAAACAAGTTGAGATCTTGCAGTGATATAATTCTTAACCTCTAAAGATAATTAAGTCCGAAAAGAATTCTAAGTCTCATATTTTTTTAAATATACAGGTCAAGGAACTACAGGTATTACTGTAACGCAAGTAGTTACCAATACAAACACTCCTGTTGGGTCCAATACACCAACCGTTTCATCGGCCCCAAGTACTTCAGGTAATTATCTGTAATCACTGTATATTATTAGAAGATAACTTTATGCTATTGGGGAATCCAATAAGTTATTACATTAACAAATACTTATCATCAGAAATAGATATGTGCATGTTGTTGTCATTCGAGAATTGGTTTACTATTTTGGCTAAATATGAAACAGGTGGAGATCTCGCAAAGTAATAATTCTTTAACTCTAAAGAAAGTTAGGT
>JARDVA010072843.1:0-11232 GCA_030265315.1 Mopalia swanii
TATTCAGTAGTTTACAGTCATTTATGTGGTCATCTTCTGGGAAATAACATCTGTATAAATACACAGGCACTATCTATTATGTCATACTGACTCATACAGCTGCTGACCAATGATCATCGTGATGGGCCATTGATGGCCTCTTCTGGCAATGTGGTTTAATCACAAAGTTGCAGTCTGTCAAAATGCCACATGGTATTCGATGATTACAAAATGGATTTCAACATGATCTTTAACCAAATGATCAGAAAGAGAGAAATGTTTAGATACACGTATTCGGGATATGAGACCTTCATTAATATGTTGACATATGTTTGTTTGTTTAGGTTTCTTCAATATGACATCACCGGGAACTAAGAATGACAAGAAGAGTACAATCACAAGACAGCTGAAGACGCCATAGAAAGACAATGAAAACAGATTGGTTCCAAGTTGCGTGAACTTTAGAGATCACCAGGAAGGTGCCTGCCCACCTTGACATCCCATATATATGATATATGTATTTTTCAAAACAGTATTGCACTACACGAGTGGTATAACAAAAAATATTAAATTTAACAAGGTACAAAATAATTCAGTTTTTTTATAATAAGATTTATTTTGTACATATATACAGAGTTTTCACAAGGTGGTGTTTACAACTACAATGAGTCTTGAGTATAAAACCAAACTATATACAGGACAGACAGCATTAACCAATCATGTCTTACAAGGTTTGTTCATCACACATAAAACTTATTTTCATTGGACATAATAAAATGGCAAGGTTTCAGAGTAAAAACAATACAGGTTAGTTTCCAATATGATACATATAATAGTACTAATAGTATAAGGAATGTAATTTTCTACCTAACAAATTATTCAAATTAACCAGAAACTAAACAGAGTTTGGAGATTTAGTTAATGTTAAAAACTGCATTTAGCAAGGCATTAAAATCTACTTTGTGGTGAGGTACATGCTATTGTTATAAAACCTGCCAGGTATGAAATTCTATACAGGATATATAATTAGATTATACGCAGATAATTTATGAAATCCCAGAGAATATTGAATTCAAATTCAGAGATACTATGAATCACTCCCTAAAACAAGACAGCCTTTTTGAGTTACTATTGAGCTGTCTTTCAAACACTGATTTAATATAATAATCTGCTCTCATATTAATCATAATAAAATATTCACAGCTATTTTGGAAAACTCAGATAGTAAGAAGACTCTCATCAATTGCCTTACAATCACAGAAGGCAATGACGAACAGAGCGGCTGTCATGGCTGTGTATTGCCCATAAGCTCTCACGCCTCTCAGAGAGCACCTTGGCAACAGAAAGCTCATGCTAAGGGATAGGAACTCTCAAAAATCCTTATATGATTCAAAGATACTATGGAACAAGCTTGTTCCATTCTCATTCATACTTCACAAGGCATGTGTCCAGGGGCTTGGCCAGAAATCAGAAGTAGGTCATTTTGCTTCCCTTTTTCAAATAACTGGGTGTCCAATTTTGACAGTTTTCCTATCTCCTGCATGTTAAAGTTTCTTAAAACAAGGTGTCCAAATGAGGCAATTGTTCACTTCAGGGTGTCCATTTGGATGGGTGTCTGCCTAAGCCCTTGCATGTGTCTGGGTAATTCACTGGCACACACCTAATCATTGTAGTCAAACTTTAACATATTTGAACATTACCTACTTAAAGTAAATCATACATTTATAAAGGTTTCCTCCAATAAAAATACTACAGATACTGATAATGATCGGTTTACACACACCATTCGCAAAGAAAAGGTTCAACGTTTCGTTTTGCTGAATAAACATCAACCACTAACATAATAGGCTGGACTTTTTTCAGAGGATAAACAAAACCTACATAAAACTATAACCTTTACTGCCTTTGCTGCCTTCTTTCTACATGTCATTCAATCAATGAGATCATTTCTACATTATTTTCTCCTTTATGAAAAAAAAAATACAACAGAGCAGCTACAAATTATTCTGTCTGATTCATTGCATATCAACTCATTTCTAAACATTTATGTTACAGAACAAGGCTAGAACAAGTGGAAGAAGTACTTCCCCTCCAAATGGGTTAACTTTGAAAATATCATTGCAAGAACAATACAAAATGCATAATCACCTTTTCCTAGCTATATTTAGAGCAGAGTAAAGGCAATGGTACTAATCATTATAAACTAAAGCTAAATAACAAGTATATGAATACAGTAATCAGTAAAAGAGCACTTGCTTTAGGAAAACCACACTGGGCAACAATTCTAAGCGGTCACGTTCTGTTCATGATGTTGGAGGATTCAATCACTACCGTTCTTGGAACGGAAGGAGATACTAAGTTTGAGGATAATTGATCAGTTTATTTTTAAGTTATTAACATAATTTTTACATGTATGAATATGTATTTAGATTACGCTATGTAGCAATCTTTGTGGAAGAAATTTGGTGAAATACAACGCAATGCATAGTATAAACATGAGGAAGTTAACTTGAAATTTGTTTATCTTTATTTTTTAATTCGTATTACATCATAAAAAAAAGTAAATTATGTAAAAATCTGCAATGGTTGCTATGTTTATTTAAAGAATTAAATTCAAGGCTATTCAATGTAATGAAATCCCAGGTCATCTGAACAGGTGTAAGCAATATTTTCAGGTTATCGTTTTCACAACTTGTGAGAAAATAAAACCTTGCCTTCCCAAGCAGAAGCAGAGAAGCCCGTCTTCCAAATTTGTGTTCAAATCATGTACATATTATCAATAACAAACCCTTTAATTCAACAAGGCACAACTCAATGCGATTTTGGTCTTACACCACATAGTGGGACTCCATTTGTAAAGAAAACATTGATACATGTATCTCTATTGGTGATCTTTCTCAGTAAAGAAAACAATGATATCTATATTGGTGATCTTTCTCAGTTAAGAAAACATTGATATCTATATCCGTGATCTTTCTCAGTAAAGAAAACAATAATATCTATATTGGTGATCTTTCTCAGTTAAGAAAACATTGATATCTATATTGATGATCTTTCTCAGTAAAGAAAACAATAATATCTATATTGGTGATCTTTCTCAGTAAAGAAAACAATGATATCTATATTGGTGATCTTTCTCAGTAAAGAAAACAATGATATCTACATTGGTGATCTTTCTCAGTAAAGAAAACAATGATATCTACATTGGTGATCTTTCTCAGTAAAGCAAACAATGATATCTACATTGGTGATCTTTCTCAGTAAAGAAAACAATGATATCTATATTGGTGATCTTTCTCAGTTAAACGACTAATCAGTAATGCCTTAGGAAGAGTATTTCATTTGCATGTGTAAACTATGTGAGTCAAGGTGGGCTTTGGTGTATTTACTTAGCTTCATGTATGACTAGGTGCTGGTCCAATTCCAATACAAAGTGGTTGATTTTTTTCCCCCAATTGAAAATGTCCATTTAGTATTGAGAAATATATGGGAGATTTTAGATATAAATCAAAATATCCTATGTGTATGACTGAAGAATTAGTTTGATGTGATTAAACAAACTTTCCACATCAACATCAATTAAAAGGATTGAATTATCAATCACTCAACACTTGAACAGTAGAGTTGCACATTATTATAACAATAGAACATGCTAACTCTTGGACTTCCCATTCTTTGGATGTTAATTCAAATCCAGGTAAGATGTAGACGTTAATATGCTGTGGACACAAGCCATTCACACATATGTTAAAATTTATTCTTTGCACACTGAGTATAGGGTAGCTTAATATCGGTGATAATAAAACATTCCAGAGCAATAAAAGATATTTACACTTTACTTCTCACGTTTTCAAGAGAGCTAATTAAATCACACAGGTAAATGACTGGCTGTTCGTGATCCTTTAGGTGTTTGTCTGGAGTACATGTATTGCGACATACTGAAGGCTATTTCACTTGCCAGCCCAATGGGTGAAAGAAACCACACTATGATGTCAGTGGCAGAAAACAGTGACAAGAAAGGACAAAAACACCTTAAACAGATCAGATTGACCTTTTGCTCTGAGAGCATCAGGACAATAAGAAGCTCCATCCATCCACTGGTTAATCATCTAGAAAACTACATGTAATGCTTTGCTGCTGGAAAAGAACACCAAGTTTGTCCCGGAAATGATCAAATAGGACACTGAAACCTAGCTGCCTGGAGATAGAGGAAAACAGGGCATTGCACGGCAGCTGGTATGAGAAATACCTACTACCTAATAATCATCACTGTCATCCCTGAAACATCAATATAAAGTCAATTTAATTTCATTTCAAAAAGTATTGATATGGTATAACATTGTTTGTTTGGGGTTATTTCCTGAAAGCTGCAGGTACTTTCCTACAAACACCCACCATAAAGCATGATATTTCACCCATAACTTAACTGATAAATGAGTTCCAGAGACTTAGTCTTACAATCAGAGTGGCTACGTGATTGATGTTGGACACTGTACTACATGGCATTCACCTACATGACTATGTATACCCCATCCCTTAATGGCAGCACCAACAACAATAATATGTAATGTGCTTGTAATCTTCATTGCAAGATTGTACTGCCCTTAGCAGAGCAGAGTTCCTCAAGTAATTTCCCTATATCCCCAAAGCTTTTATTGCATCAGTTTGCTGGCAACAATTTTGAAAATGACTGGGAATATTTTAAAGAGCAAAGCTCTTCATTAGCATCTTATATGTTAGACTGTAAAAAGTTTAATGTTTCTTACGCATCAAAAAGGAAATCGCTGACTTCCATACTAGAATCTTGTCCAATACCGGAGTCATAAGGTACAGATCCACTGCAAGTTTAAACAAATTTCAAAAATATGAACTTGATCACAGGTTTATCACATGGAAATGAACTTTATCAAATCACCTGGCCTCTGATACCTTAGACTTTAATAAAAACTGAAAATTTATTATTCAGACATTTAACAGAAAATAGAACAGGACATAGCCACATTCGTCAAAATTATCAAAGGAAAATCTAACACAGATCTTTGCTCTAATTTGTTCAGTTTAATCAGTTATGTTAACAGTTTAACCATGGCAGCCATTACTAAAATGATCTATAACAAACAACTCCAGCACATGCTAAATAGTAGACCAAGAGTTGATGTCAACAAGAAAGATAAATTACCAGCAAATTTGTTACACATGGAATTTGACAAAGATACACACTCCGGTTTTATTTTAACTTTAATTTCATTTAGCCAAAATTTGGTAATTTGTTCCCTGGGGCATCATAACCTGTGTCCGTGTGTAAACTTTTTTTTATAGTTCTGACAGGATATGTCATAGGAAAAACTGCACAATCTCAGAATGCCCATCTGCCCATGTATATGAGTAACAGTTTTCTTACCAACCTTAATTGATTCCTCTCATTTCAGTTAAATACAGTAATGAAAAGAGCAAAATTAAAATCAAATGTATCTGCAGATTTCACATTTCGCATTTCTCATATTTCACACAGCTATCTTTTAATAATACAGCCAGCTCAAAATGTGATTACATGACAGGTCAATTAACAGCCCATTGAGCCAACATCTGCTCTTAGTATGATTAATCTCTTGACTTACCTGGTAGATTTACAGGTGAAGAACACCAGTCTCTTCATCTTTCTGTTATAGAAGAAGTAGTTGAAGGACCACATACAGCCTTCCTCACCATACGGGTCAGAGGTCAAGTCAGGGTTATAACTGTTCAAGGAAATGAAGTGACAATATTTCACATGTTTGAAATAATAATGATCGAAGATCAACTTTCTGCACAATGGCCGTAACCCAGATTTACTCTGAACAGTGAACTAGTAACAATGACAGAACAATTTCTATCAGATGTCTTCGTTGATTTGTATCCAAAGTTAAATACATTTTTAATCTTTACTCTAACAGTACCGATATCTCTCAAAATTTCATCATAAAGTTATCTAAGTTCCTGAAAAAGCTAACCATATCTCTTTATCTAAGGGCCCTAATAAAATCCAAAACAGTTGGGCTGCTTTGAGCTTGTACCTCATATCCCAAGGCATCTGTCTTGGTACAAGAAATAGCAACAGAAAGCCAAAGATAACAATCAATTAAGGATAACTTTAGGATTGCCAATGATCTTCATCCAATAGTATGACTGGACTCCATAGGCCATTAATAGTATTGATTACAAAGATTTGAGAGAACAAGATTAGTTTGTTTGTTTGATTAGGGTTTAACGACGTACTCAAGGGTATTTCACTTATAGGACGATGGATTGTCTACTTCATACTGCACCTTGCCTTATTGCCGTGGAAAACTGAGAGGAAACCTTGTAAAAACCACCGCCGCAATTGCCGTAGCCACAGCGTGTGACTCGCTCATATACCTGATGGTCGACAGGCGGACTCGATCCAGTGAACAGTACATTGAAGCAGGATTAGTAGGTGCACTCGCTACCACTTAAGCAATGGCCCCCGAGAACAAGATTAGAGTTTTCATTTTGGAGTTCGCTATTAACAATGCATATCATACCTGTAGACATCACAATCATTTAGTGAGATTTCTACATCAACAGATGTCCAGACCTGTTGTTTCAGAGAGGAGTAAAGTTCTCCAGCTGCTGCAAATAATTGAGAATCTACTGCATTCAAAACCCACTGAAAACGAGAAAAGAACAAAGAAACTTGCCATAATTACACCGATTCAACTCAGATACAAGAATGGAGGATTTGTCTCTATTGTGTGGATGAGTCTTGCAACAAATCATAATTCTCAAAACCAAAAGATGACTTTCATCAATACAATTAGGATAATTTTTTTCAAATGCAAACATCAATTTCTACTTTTTAAGGACAAACACTCAACTATAATAATTTTGAATGATTGAAAGATTATAAAATTTCCAACACTACGGCTAATGCATTACAATTGGCTGAAGAAAAATTTCAACATTCCATTATGACCATTAATCATCTTCTTTTTTTTTAGTCTCACCTGCACACTTGGTTCCTTACTGAACTCATCACTCTTAGCATCACTGAAGTCATAGTCTGGGTTAAAGGATGCATTGAGAGTGGCAATTAAATAAAACAGTGTCTTTGTTGATATTGTATCACACAAGTGCCCTTCTCCATCAGACTGACTGTTTTGTCTATAAAAGAAAATTATCACATCACATATAAATGGCTGCGGGTTTACAAACTTTAAATTAAATACCATCATTTAACTGTCTTAAAGCTGACCAGGAGAATATCCATAACACTTAATATATTTACTATGCCGTATGGCAATAAATGCTCCAAAAAAGACTGCTTCTTGACATTTGCTCTTGCAGTACTTAGACCATAATTGCTATAACAACAAAAGTGACAGAGCAATTTTCATCAGAGCCATTGCAGCTGCTCTTAAGATTTCTAGCAGGTATAAAAATCCATGCGAAGAAATAAATGGTAGAGATGATAACCTGCTAGGACTTTGTGGTGTCATTGTGCTTTGTGGAGGTGACAAGGCTTGTAGATCATTTGGACCAACACCTCCTTCAGCACTCAATATCTTGAAGAGCCGCTTGTCATTCCCTGCCATTTTACAGGAATAACTCTCCACCCTTTAAAAAACAAAAAATCAAAAATTATAATACTGATTTCAAACAAAACTTTATATCTGACAGCTGCAGCATGTCCGTACTTGTTTGTTTTTATAGTGGTTTTAGTACAAGAAAAAATATTTTGTTACTAGTCCCCCCACCCACCCCACCGGCTCTTGTACAGCGATATTTATGAACAACTTCAATTGTAGTCAAAGATAAAAGTAGGCCTACAGCAAACCAGTTAACAGTTCAAAATAAGGTTGAAGCAGTTGGAAAACCGAGATAATTTGAGCTACATGAAAAAGAATAGAAACTAGGAAACAACTGCATTTATAGTTTTAAAGTACAAACCTTCCTTCAATTCTACAATTTTCCAACTCCATAGTAAGGGCAGCATTAATCGCCTCAAAGGTTGAATTCTCCAAAAGCTTCATTTTGAAATCAATACTGGACAACACAATTGAATGAATACACTCAGATAAAAATAACAAATGCAGAAATATTTCAACTTAGAGTAAGATGCCACAATGTTCTTGTTTGTGGACAATTTTTCCTCGCAATGCGTATAACAGGAAGTCTAGAAGCGGTACGTCTTTCACTCTTTGTTGAACTGTTGAAACTGTCAAAACAGACCTTCACGGTTTCCTCAAAACAAACTGACGTCAATTTTTTTATAGGTGATTTAACTTGACGAAATACTGGAACTACTTAAACAGTTCTTGAAAACACTCTTCGGATGCCTAAGAAGGTCCTTAATTTTCACTGATGAAAAGAGATCTTGGACAACCATTAGGCTTAAAGTGTCAACTGATTTAAATGAATTTGACATCAGCGCCATAGACAGAAACTGAGAAAGCAAAAAACACAACCTGAAGTGTCAAAATTTGCTGCCTCTTCTCGTAAGAAGCAAAACGATATCTTCTCAAAATCCCCTTAACACTACCTCCTAAAAACCTTGTCTTTAAAATTCCTCACTGTAGGAAGCTTAAAACAAAGACGTTTTATCCAATTTGGCATCAAATTCTCCAAGTATTTCAATAGTAAACAGAAATCCCCAGCTGAGAACCTCGGTTTGGTGCTTATTTTACCCAGAATTCCTCTAGGTCAAGTTAGTCGCGCATGCGTACGTCTGACATATGTCATCACAACGTAGATGGGTGGGCAGTAGTAACTTGTAAGTGTTCTTAGAACAACCTATTTCAGCTTTTCCATCGAATACTAGCTCCTTTCTAAGTTTGTTTGCTATTTTTCATATATGGATAGCATGATGTTAATAGACATACATGATGTCATTCCTGTCTACGGAAAAGGCCAGGGTGCCTTTGGCAGCAATAGACAGTTTCGTTTTTGAATGTTGCTAACGGCACAGGTGTTCTGCTATTTATAACAAATTACGCCACACACAGAGATAACAAAGTCCGTTTTCACAAAAAACTTAATGGACTTCCCTTGCTCTACTTACAGCTCCAGACATTATCGATATACTTGTTGTATTGTCCGTCACTTATAACAAGCCATTGTGATGAACAATCACAAGGGTAACATTGTGTAAAAATTACTGCGGGGAATTCCCCTCCTCACTATACTAGGGTTGGCACAATTTATAGGGCTAATTCCTCCGTCTTACCCGAGCCCTGTTAACATGACAGTGATGAATTCCCCTCACAGTCATGCGGTTGAGCAATCTGCATACATGACCAGGTATAAGCTGTGCGCCCAGTTCCGTGCAAGTACCATCATTAAAATAAAGATTTGCCATTTCCCTTGTCCCATTTATGCTCGCTCTCTAACTTACAGTAGTGACAGGCTTCCTTCGGTACTTAAATGAAATGTACACCACTTTTTATCAACTATGGTTCGTCAATCTCCTCGAAATCAGCCATTACTTTGTCTGTAATCAAGCCAAGTGGATAACAACTTGTAAATATACGAGTACCACCGCTGATTGTGTGCATGTATGAATTTGACAGTGTGGTAAACACGCATGCGCGTAAATCCAGAAAAGCCCAATACTTGCAGATTTTGAACACAGGGATGCGATACCATAGAGACATAGAAGGGCGGCACTCTTCCTCGACTCAGTTGAATTTCACCACGGTACAAGCCGGGGTTGACGAAGAGTGTTCTCCCTTCTATCTTCTTTGTCTGTCGAGCCTCAGGTATATGAGTGAGTCACAAGATGTGACTCCGGCAATCGCAGGGTGGTTTTGACAAGGTTTCCTCCCGGTTTTCCACCATACTAGGGCAAGGAACAGTGTGAAGTGGACAATCCGTTGTCATATAAGTGAAATACCCTTGAGTACGACGTTAAACCCCAATCAAACAAACAATCTATCTTCTTTGTCTACATAGACAGTCTCTATGGTCAGAGCCCCTGTGATTTTGAGACGAGTGATGGACCAAAGTTGATGAAAAGTGGTGTAAATCTTGTTTAAGTGCAGATGGAAGCCAGTAACTGTTATAAGTTAGAGACCGTGGATAAATGGGACATGTGAAACGGTAAATCTTTGGGAATTGGGCACACAGTTTATACCTTAATATGTATGCAGAATGCTCAACCGCAAGTTAACAGGGCTACGTCTTCGACTCTTGTCAGTAGAAACCCATGATGAAGGCTTGAAGTTGATCAGTTGCTATCGCCGGCCTCTTAAAACATATATCTGATTTTTCTCTGATATTCTTTGGGTACTACTGCCAAAATAACCTGTTTCCTACTTTCTATCCTCATGTTTTAATATTAAAAGTTTAACTTGAATTTCTCACCTGAATTGACTAGTTAAAATTATCTCCCTTTGCGATAATCAATTTGATAACCCGTCAGAATAGAAATATTGTATAGGGCTTATTTCTTTGTCTAATGCTGAAATAACTGACAAGTGATAATTGCACTACGTGTAGCCTAATGGCGCTTTTACCAGTCACGACGAAGGTGTCTACAATAGCTAAATTATTCAACAGTTTATTCACAGATCTGGTACACTTTCGTTTCCATTGTCTTTTATTGTAATCTGAATAAATTATGTCAAGAAATCGACATCAAATCACTCCAGTCTGGCAAACTTGACAAAACTGCAACCATTTTTCAGTGGTTCAGTTTAGAAGTAGACTTGCCCAAAGCTTCATTATGTCATGCGAAAGTGCGTCAATGACATTCTCACTGACAAAGTATTTTGTCAACAGACACACGTGTGTCTGTGTCATGCGATGTAGAAAGTTTATGTTTTCTGGCGTACAGGTTCCAAGTGGTGTAAACATCATCTAAGGTTATTCAATATTCTATCAATATTTACTTTTAATATGAACTTTTATTTAAAACGCTTCGTGTTTTTAACGACATCAAATGACAGTCAAATGGAATTTTCGTTCAATTGTTAATTAGTTAAGCAAAAGATACTCAGGTAAAATGCTTCTTTTATCCTTAATTATGGCGTTAAACACCACCAACCAATATAAGTGCTGTTTATAATTGAATGCCTAGCTCGGCAAACTATTTGTGCTCTTTGAACCCATTACTTTTGTAATGGTGATTGGTGAACCAGTGGCTCAGTTGTTGAACTAAAAAATATGCACATTTAGTTTATAGGGGATCTGTGTCTGATGAAAACCCCACTCTCCTTACATGTAAGCTTAGTTTATAGGGGATCTGTGTCTGATAAA
>JARDVA010072954.1:0-11900 GCA_030265315.1 Mopalia swanii
TTCTTCGTTGACTGTTGTGTAGACAGATATATTGTTGTTATTCGGGCGTTTTGGTAACATATCTTGACCTTTAATTAACAGAAATGCAAAGTAAACTTGACTGTTTTATTGCTCTGTGATTTTCTTTAGCAATGGCATGTTTATATGCTGTTAACAGGTGACGGACCAATTCTACAATTAGACCAGCAATTTTTACCTCCTAATAATTCTGTATCTGAGCCAAAGATTGAATTTAGTGAATTTTTTAGCAAGCAAAATCTAGTTAGACTTCGTCCACGGCAAATATGGATCGTTCAAGTTCGGTCGCTGAACCTGAATGCGTGTTGGTCAAGAAAGCAAATATAAGACGAAAAAACAAAGTTATTTAACTTGGAATTAAAACTAAATAAATATATTTACTTCATTTAAAGTTTTTTTCTTCCATTTTGAGTGATTAATCGGTTTTTAAGGGAAAAAATTATCTTGGCGAAGAATTGAACTGAGCGACTGGTAGACTGGTACCTTTCCAGATGTCATGTTGTCTGTCATTACAAAAAGGTACCAGTTCAAAGAACGCAGCTGACCTAGATTGTCGTCTGCTACGCACTGGAATGACCTTCTATCTGTCAAAATCCGCTGTTCAGTTTTTACAGTATTTATTTGTGTGAGGAGGAGCGGTAAAAGTTGGTGAGGTTATCGTTGTATGGACAAAAAAATCTATTTTAAATCTAGTAACTGTTTATGACATTTTTTAACACTAAAAAATATTAATAACCACATCTTTCACCTTAAATGGAAGTTGCTCATTGATCACTGTAGCCTATACGCGCTTGGTAAAAATTAACCCTTTATGCCCTATACAATATTGTTAAATAATAACTTCATTTAACGAGAAAATATAACACAGTGTAATTTTAATCACATCTTCATTGCTGCCATCGGTTGTGGTAAATAACACTTCTTTTGATGTAGTATTAACAATACATAAGAATTTTTATAATGTGACGTGAGCACAAAAACCTGTGAAGTTGAACTCATCTCAACAGAATCAAATACACACAGTACAGTATTTTTGTGTAGTTTTGTGGTTTGGGTTTTCCGTGTATTTACACTGTGATATAAATCCTTACAGACCATAGTGTTAATATACTTGTATATAAATATATATATATATATATATATCACACAACAATTATTATGATCTAAAAGCCCAAAACAAATTTTACATTGTTTGTCAGTGTATCAATAATTACACAGTGATATGTAAATTCGCCTTTTTAAACTGCTTCCCAACAGTCCTAATGCACCTCTTAAAACAACATGTCATGAATGTCTCTATTGTAAATACGTGTATGTAACAACAGTAGACCTATCTTGGGTAAACAGACTTAATTGATCCAGATAATTCCCATCACAAGCAGAGTGTTAAATATAATTATATTCCTTTCATCACATTTTCTAACTTCATCCAAAATGGATCACAGCTATGCCAAACAAAATTCTGCCAGCATATTTAATTCAAAAACTGACCCAAACATTACAATAACTTTAGACCATCAATATTGTATGGTAGACAGCCCTAAAAATGGGACATTTGAAAAAGCTGTAACAACAGTGGCACACAACTATGCAAAAAAATTAAATACCAATGTTGAACTTACCCATTTAACAACTAACAAGGTAAATCACTACCAATATTCAGAATGCTGTGAACGCGAGAAAACCAAACAAATTGATGACAAATTGTATGTGGAACACAGCTATGCACAAAAATTAAATACCAATGTTGAACTTACCCATTCAACAACTAACAAGGTAAATCACTACCAATATTCAGAATGCTGTGAACGCGAGAAAATCAAACAAATTGATGACAAATTTTATCAAGTAAAAAATGTGCCCGGTGATGGGAGTTGCTTTTTTCACTGTCTTAGTTTGTCTTTAAAAGAGACATTTGATGATACAAAGTTTTATAGAAATATCATTTGCAAACATATTTTCAACAACTGGACAACGTGGAAAGAGTTAGCAATCCTTTGCCATGATTTAGAGTACCCAACTCCAGCTGCTTACTGGAATTCAATGATACTAAAAAATGGTTGGGCAACATTCTGTGAAATTAAAGTGGCTTCTCTTCTTCTGCAATATGATATTGTCACATGGTTGGAAGGGAGGTTTTTAAATAAAACAACAGGTAGTTATGAGGTTTGTTACAATCAAGATAAATGTGTAAATGAGTGCAGATCACTTGGTAAAATAAACCTTCTATTAACAAACAATCATTTCCAACTATTGACTGAAGTTGAACCAAGCATGCACACAGAAGCAGAACAAACCCATAAATGTAGTAAATCAGAAAATGGTAAAATGGTTACAAACATCACCACTCATCGACACACTCAATCAAAGGAAAGAAAAGTGCAAATTATTCATACAAGCGGTAATTTAAAAAGAAAATTACCTCAAAAGCCTACCATCAATAAGAATTTATGTAATCAGTCATTAGAAATATACACAGACATACATGTAGAGTCAAATCAACCAGTCCAAGAGGTATCAGCATTACATAATCAATGTAGACGTCTGGGAATTTCATATGAACTTCCAAAAGAAGACGAAACAAAACGCAAAAAACAGATTCGCTGCAGAGCATTAGAGAGAGTGATAAAAAAAAAAAAAGCTAATCTTGAACCTCACATGAGCACAGAAACACTCCCTCCTCCACATCCATTGACCAATGACTCACTGTTTAATAATGCAATGGACTCAATTCGTACATTTGAACTAGAGCAAATGTCATACACTTTTCAATTTTGTGAAGCATGCCAGGAGCGTCGATTGAACATGAAAATGTCTCGAAAGTCCACAAATATCTGCCAGAGATGCTTTAAAGACAAGGAAAAAATTAGAATGTTTTCTAAAGAAAATAACATGGATCCAGGAGATGTACCAACTGAACTGGAGAATTTGTCTGTTGTTGAACAACAGCTTATATCTAAAATTGCTCCTACTATTAATGTACACATGCTTAAACATGGTGGAATTGCTGCTAATGGTCATTGTGTTGCCTTTCCACAAGCAATCAATCAGCCTGCACAAATTTTCCCCAAGCTACCAGAAGAAATAAACATAATCAGAGTAAGAAAACAAGGGCGGAATGACACAAGTAAAGAGTTTAATGTCCGTCGCTATTCAGTCCAAAGCGCATTAATTTGGCTAAAATCAAACAACCCTGCCTATAAAGATATTATCATCAGTCAAGAAAGACTAAATTTACTGCCAATTGATGGAGCTATAAACATTCAAACGGTAGAGTTTGACAATAACACGAAACATGCACAAGACAATGGTCCAGCTTCTGAGCAAACAGACTTGGGTGAAATTCCAGAAGCACAAACAATTTCTGGTGTTCTCTTACCAGAGCCTTCTATAGATATCCGTGAGAAAGTTGAAACAGTTGTCCGGGAGGTTGTTGGTGAAGGACATGGGGATGTGACAAAGAGTAAACATGGAAAAGTAACAATTCCTTGGCCAACAAGACACTCAGAACCCATTTCTGAATTTACATCTCAATATTTTTTCACAATGGCATTTCCATGCCTTTTTCCTCATGGCACAGGTGACATAAACACAAACAGAACAAGAACATGCACATCTTTGTCCGACTGGGCAGAACACCTCCTTTGGTTTAGGGATGGGCGATTTGCCAAACACAATTTCTTTAAATTTATTGTACATAACATGATTATGCGAAAAAGAGTACTTGAGCAAAGCAGATATATAGTAAAACAGCAGTTAGGAGATGAACATATGACACTTCAAGATCTAAAGCAGAAACTTGAAAATGGGGACCCTATTTGCCAGAAAATATTATATTTTGGTGCATCTCTCCGTGGCACAAAACAATATTGGGCACAAAAATCCAAAGAGCTGAGGGCACTTATTCAATATCAAATTAATTCTGGCAACGGGTTACCATCTTTCTTCACAACTGGAAGTTGTGCTGAGTATTATTTCAAACCACTCAGAAGACTTTTGAAGATTTATAATTTACAAACTTCTGGCAAAGAAGTTGACCTAGAGAATAAAAGCAATCTTTTCCAAGTATTACAGCAAAACACACATGTTGTTGCACATTACTTTGACATTCGAACACAGGCATACTTCAAGCAAGTAATGGGTCCAGTATTTGGTGTGGACACTTTTTGGTACCGCCAGGAATTTGCAAAATCACGAGGTATGATACACTGGCATGGTCTGTGTTGGCGAACTGATAGAGAGCCGCACAACTTGTTGTATGAAGCTGTCCAGAGGGAACTCTCAGATTCTGAGTGTGCTGAAGAGCTTTCAAGGTGGGCTAAGTCCATTTTTGGCCTCACTGCTTGTCATCCAGCAGGAACTAGTGATCAAGGAAGTCCCAGGAAAAACCTTTGGCCCCCTCCAGAAGGAACAGCGCCTGCTCCCCCAGAAGATAAAAACCCACTTGTCAAACTCCTCATGGATGTTTCTCAATCACAAAGTTCACTTCTAGAAGATCATCTTCTTCTCACAAATCGCATTAATCTCCATCGTTGTTCTGACTACTGTCTTAGACAACCTGTGAATTTAAAAGCAGAAAAAACATGTAGAATGGGATTCGGTACTGTTAACACACCTGGGAGAGAATGCAGAACGGCACCTGCTCTGATAAGGGACAGAAATAGTTCCCTCAGGCTAGAAATGAAAAGAGATCATCCAATGTTAGTTCAACATTCACGATACCATACACAGGGATGGAGAGCCAATGGGGATATCTCAATCATCATCTCAAAGAGTGATCCAAAAAACCCATCTGTAGATGAAATAATTGCTACTGAAAAGTATGTGTGTGGGTATGCATGTAAAGGTAATGAGCCAACTGGAGCAACAGTAGATTTATTTAAAGATATGATTCATTTGGCTGATTCAACATCAGATATCTCCGGCAAATCAATTTGTACAAAACTGCTCATGGGTACTGTCAAACGAGACATATCCAGCATAGAGGCTCCATTCGAGTTATCTTCATTACCACTGTATAGATGTACTCACCAATTTCAGTCTGTTAGTTTGTCTGGTTCGCGGGTATTAGAACGTACAGGATCAACAGTGACCCGCAATACACCATTGGACAGATATTTATCCAGAAACAGGGATGATAAATCTTCCTGGTACCAGTTTATCTCCAGGAAGGGTAAAGTACCAGTGATATCTGGAAGTTTTATTAGGGCAGTATGGCCATTAACTGAAGACTATTGTAGATCAATGTTACTTTTACACTGGCCTAACTGGAGACAATTCAACGACATAAAAACTGTAAACTGTACCTGGGTTGAGAAGATGAAGGAATTTCTTGAATCTGATCATTGCCCAAGCTTTGTAAAAGCAGATGTGAAAAGATCACAAACACACATAAACCAGATTGAAGCTATAGAGGAAGATGTAAGCAGTGGGGATGAAGACATCGAACAGCCAGAATGGATGGATGTAATTCAGCCAAATACAGTTTTCGATGATTTTTCATCAAACTTTGTCTATGATGATGGTGGCCCAGACTATGACTGGAGTGTTTCTACTCATGCCTACCCTTCTGACAAAGGCATTACATGGCTAGATAATCTCAGAAAAGACTATGATAATCTTACAGATTCCAAAACTTTAGACATACCAAACGTTGAAACCTCTTCTCTAAACAAAGAACAGAAGTTTGCTTTCAATTTAGTTATGCAAACTATGCAAAAATATAAACAAACTCCGCAAAACTGCGAACAGTTACGTTTGATTGTTGGTGGAACAGCTGGATCAGGAAAGTCCTATTTGATTAAATGCTTAGTCAAAACCATCAGAACTTTGTTCAAAGACAATAAAGCCGCACAAGTTTTGTGTCCAACAGGAAACAGCGCCAACATTATATCGGGTGTAACACTCCACAGTTTTCTAAAAATCCCCACCACAGCTAAGGCAACACAAGAAATGACCCCACCTGATGGGTCATTGGGATAATCTTTGCAAAGAAATTGCACTGGTGTTGTAGCATTGCTTGTGGATGAGAGATCCCTCATTGGATGTACAACACTAGGTTGGATGGAGTTCATGTGCAAATGTGGCATGAACAAATCTTCATCCAGTGAAATTCTATGGGGTGGTATACCAGTCATTGTATTTCTTGGTGATGATGTTCAACTGCCACCAGTGTGTGATTCACCTGTTTATATGTGTAAAAGCCACATTCCTGCTGCAATGCATGGGGCACTTGTTTGGAAATCATTCAACAGAGCTGTTCTTTTAAAAACTATAATTCGCCAAGACAGCGATCAACACAAATTCAAAACCACCTTGTCATCCCTAAGAGACAGTGCAATAACACCAGAACAAGCCCGTTGGTTACAGACGTTTCAGTGGGATGTTCTCAAATCCACACATGGGTCAGACTTGTTACAACGTATGTTGAGAACAGGTTTGTTTGTGTTTCCTACTCATGCAGAGGAGTGGAACCACAACAAAGCTCAAATTAAGGATTTAAATAAAAGATTCCCCATAGCAAAATTAACAGCAACCACAAAGGGCTTCCATGGTACCTCCGCATCTAGTGACAAAGCAGGTGGCCTTGTTAGAACTCTTTACCTCTGTAAGGGATCAAAAGTTATGCTAACGTCAAACATACTTGTGGAATATGGACTTTTTAATGGATCAGAGGGAACAGTCGAAGACATTATATATCTGGATGGCAGAACTCCAAGAGAATCTCTTCCCGATGTTGTTATGGTCAAGTTTCCAAAATATTCTGGACCACCATTCTTGACTGTTGACCCTCAAATAATTCCAGTGGTACCTGTAGAGAGGAGACTCAATTGCAGTTGCCATGGCTGTTTTAGGAAGCAAATACCTCTACGACTGGGATGGGGTACAACCATTCATCGATGTCAAGGTATGACAATAGGCCACAGTGAGGTTAACAGGTACATAGTCATAAACCCTGGTTCCAAACAATTTGAATCAAGAAATCCAGGAGCACTGTTCGTTGCCCTTTCAAGAGCCAAAACTGCTGGAGGAATAGGTAGAGATCCTGACTTTGCCTGGCATCCAGACATATTAGTCAATGAAGACAGATTATGTCATGTTAAAAATACTTCTACAACCAGAGCCAGAAAATTAGAAATACAGAGAATCTCTAAACTGGCAGCAGAAACACAGACACTATTTGAATCTCTGTACAGGGATGAAGGGTTACATATCATTAAAGAGTGATGAACATGCTACATCGATTTAAATAAAAGAAATCTGGTGGGTGATATATCAATCGCTAACCATTTTTTTGTCATTATATATTTTCTAGTTACATGTACATGGATGTCTACCATTTCAATCGAATATAAATCACACACACGCATACAAATTACTCTTTACGGTTGTCACAGAAATAAGACCTGTTTTTACACACTTATGCTGTGTATGGTATTGTGAGAAAAGGCTATTTTCATCAAATCTAGTTTGATGTAATCCAAGGTGTTCCAGATACTCAGGAATCAAGCCATAATGACCAACTTCAACTTTGGTGGGTGATATATCAATTGCTTACCATCACGTTTTTTGCAGTTTATGTTTTGAGAGAAATGTGATCTACATCAACATCATGTCTTCTAGTTTATATTTCTACCATTTAAACTGCTTTGCATTGTTGTCAGAAAACTAGATCTGGTTTTGAAAAGCACACTTGTGCTGATCACATGTGTATGGTATTATGAGAAAAGGCTATGTTCATCAGCTCCAGTTTTATCTTATCCAAATTGTTCCAGACTGAGACACTCCAGATTCAAACCCAAGAGTCAGACACTCAGGATTCAAGCCATTACCAACTTCAAATTTGGTGGGTGATATATCAATCGCTAACCAAAATAACTATCTTTTTAGCCAGTATATCTTGTGGAGTATGATTTGGTAATACCTCTTAAAAGACAGTCATTTAACTGCGAGATGAAGTTAAAATATATCTGCAGCAATCAGTGAAGTAGTTCATTTTTTCTTATTATTCAAGACACAAAAATAGAAAAGTTATTTTAAACCTCCACATTTAATGGGTTTGTTCTGCTGTAAGTAACTGCATATCATGCAACACATGCACTCCCAGCTCGAGAGATGTAACACATGTACAACCAGGGAATTTCAATTAATTATCAATAGCTGGAAATCTTACATACTCGTAAACTGTAGCCTAAGCCTTATTCAGTATATTTAGAATGTATAGTATAAAAGAATCCAAATCAATAGGTGAGTGATATGACAATCGCTAACCTTGAGAGCGGCTAAAGCACTTTATGCTTATTTTGAAAAAAACAAGCCTTAAAATCTGGCACAGAGCACCCCAATAATGAAAGCACTAAACAACATAAAAGCTTCTGTATACATAATTTGAGAATAGGGCATTAATTGCACTGGATCAATTAGTCCAATGAAATTTAAAAAATACATATATACTTCCCTTGTAATATCGGTATATAAGCTTATCTTCAGTTGTCATAACGAACATATATATATATATATATACAGTGTATATATGTTTATAGTCGTACTCATTGTTTACTTTCTTCCAGGCTATGAAACACGTTATTTTTGCTGTGGACTCGAGAGGTGGCCATTTGCAAGATTATCTTGCAAACACTCAAGCAATGGGGCCTGATGTTGCAACTCATGTGCTTATGATTCGAGGTGGAACGATATTATCTTTCAGCCAACCTATTGACATAAAAATCCATAAACTAAAGAGAAAGGGTGTGAGAAGTGATAACATAGTTGTTGTGTTTGCAGCAGGAATATGCAATTTAACACAAAAAATAACACATACAAATGGGGTTCAGGTTGAATACATACGATCTAGCTCATCTGTTCAAGACACAATCGACCAGTTAAAAAATATCAAAAACTATATAAGATTTAAAAATGTAACACTCAAGTTTGTCCATCTCCCATCTGCATCAATCCCCAAAAATGCAAGTTTTAATATAAAAAACGGCAAATTGCAAAAGAGTTTGTTTTCTGAACAAAACATGATGCTACAACAAAAACACCTAGAGGAAGATGTAGCTTTTATAAACAAAGAGGTTCAAGCCATCAATGATTCTCTTGGAGTCAGAAACATACGATGGGATAGAGATATTTTAAAAACTTGTATCAAGCGTCGAGGGCAACGAAATCAAAATACCAAAAAAATAACAAAAATTACCTACCAACATCTGTATGATGGTGTGCATCCTGATGTAGATCTAGCACATAAATGGTTTCATTTTATGTGCAGATCAGTGATTTCAGACATCACAAATCCAGTCGTTAAAGAACATAACATTTTTACAGATGAAGAGACTTTGGACTTTAAAAGAAATAAATTAAATTTGTGTTAGCTGCAAGGTAACACTGTAAATAGCCAAAATATCTGTACATATAGAAATAAGTAGGGGTGTAACGATGCATCGAACTATTGATATATCGCCATAGTCAGTGATCCAATAGTAACATCGATAGTCACAAGGGATATCAATAACTATCGCCAATAGTGGATGCAAATATCGATAGTTTCAATAGTTGAGTAATTTTCCTGAGTGTATGAGTTTTAGTCTGGTTGACACATGATTGTGACATGAATCGTTTTAATAAACATAATTTTGAGACATTGTTTGGAAGATGTGCTAGTTTAGATAGTTGGATAAGTTCCCTGAACCTATAAGACGGTTTATTCTAAAGCCTTGATATTGTTACAACATATTTGAGACACGGGTGCAAAACAACTTAGTATATATATGTAGTACAAGCATTTGTGACTTTTTAAACAAAAAAAGAAATCTCAAGTAGAAATATACAAGTTTTATAATAACTTGTTTGAAATAGTTATTTTTCCTCATTATGGCTACTTTAGATCTATGTGTTTAAAAAATTAACAAAAAATATCGCAATTGTCCCTTAATATCGCAATATTAGTTGGGACTATAGCAAGTCATATCAGCCTCAATAGTCACCCCTAGAAATAAGTGGTACATGTAACTTCATTTTCTTTTTCTTTTCTTTTAAAATAAACACATTTTGTCATCAGGTGGGTGACTTGTCTGTCGCTAACCTGAGAATGCATGGATCTCATAGAGCTAGTAATCAATATATCCCTTAGAAGTAAGATACATTTTAAAAAATTTCATTGCATACAAATATCCTCACCAACAACTTACCATGCAACCGAAGTGAGTTGACGATAACACACTACATGTATTGTCAATGTCGATTGTCGGATTTATAAACTTATATAGGCTAGTCAATGCTGGGTAGCCCAGGGTAGGTAAGTATTTTTAAAAACATTTGTTCTTTTAATTTGAAATTTGATAAAAAATAATTAAAAGTTGATTTGTCCACATGATGTTCATGTGTTTCCAACTCGACATTGAATGACATAAATGAGATTAATGTACTATCTTTTCAGAAAAAGTAATTGTCAAATATCTTATGTATTCTAGGAAGTTTTCTGAAACAGTCAAACTCCACTAAAAGATCCTCTTTCCTGATGCTATCGGACCACAGCTCAAGTCGTGGTAAGTCTGATTGCTCGTTTGTTTGATTTGGGGTTTAATGTCGTACTCAAGGGTATTTCACTTATATCACGACGGCTTGTCCACTTCACATTGTTCCTTGCCTTATTATGATAGAAAACTGCTAGGAAACCTATTACAAACCACCCCCTCGATTGCCGGAGCCACATCGTTTGGCTTACTCATATACCTGATGGTCTACAGACGGACTCGATCCTGTGAACGGTAAATTGAAGTAGGAATAGGGAACATACACGCTACCACTAAGCCACGACCAAGTCTGATTGCACATGTGCATGTACTTTTTTTTGCCTGTGTCACACATACAAGTATACACAAGTGTATTACTTAACTTAGTTTCAGAGCTGTATTTATTCACACCTCATTTAATAGAGCTATGCAGATATAATGATATTTTTTTTATCGGGATTTGGCCACCTGCTCAAACAGGTTACCACTAATGCTATAACACACCCCTAGCACAATACGTTGGATGACTTCTAATTGACATCATTCAAGGACTGAATAAAAACTATGGAGCCATAAACTTGAATAAAGATTGAAATAGGCTTTTCCAAAACTCATAAATCAAATAAGCTATGCTCCATGAAGCTTCTTAATCATCAGAAATAGCCGAACGATACCATCATTCGGAACTTTATCTTCAAATATATCAAAATTGCATGGCCTTACCCTGTTATAAACCATCTCGTTTTCTTCCTTACACACCTTTGGGTTAGACTGACCCATAAAACGACCATTTTCATGTCAAAATCAATCATTTATCGGCAGTACCACACTCACTTCCGCTGTAATTAGGTTATGCGCATTCAACGTTATTTATTTTAGTAGGCAGATCTTATTTCTGTAGTTTTCATAGGGCTATACGGTATACCTCGTATCTCCATACTGTATAGTTTATCGGAAAGAATTTGCATCTAAAATCAGATGTGCCAGACTAATATTCAGTAAGCTCTACATGAACACCAAGAAGTTGCACCTATGTGAGGGGAATACCTCACTGTCATGTTAACACGGCTCACAGCAGACTGATAGTGGTGCTATAGATGCAGACATCTGGGTCTCTAAAAGTCTATCATACAATGTAACCTTACTAAATAAGCGGATCAAATTATAACGAGACTGGTGCATCGATCGGTTATTTTTTTTTTGGCACACAGATAATTAAATTAAAAATAAAATCAACTTAATTGCACTCGCCATTAGGTTTTACCTAATTTCATATTACCTTATATATCTAAGTGTAAGGGGCAGTAACTCATCGTGCCATTGTACTGTCATTTGTAGGTTACTTCCCTGTTATCGTGTCTGCTCAGT
>JARDVA010073174.1:0-21695 GCA_030265315.1 Mopalia swanii
GTTCGTTCGTTCGTTCGTTCGTTCGTTCGTTCGTTCGTTCGTTCGTTCGTTCGTTCGTTCGTTCGATCGTTCGTTCGATCGATCGATCGATCGATCGATCGATTGATTGATTGATTGATGGATTGGTGGTTACGCCGTGCTTACGGGTATTTCTCTTAAATGACAGCTGTGTATTCCAGCAATAATTGACCCTAACACAACCAAAATGTGAAGTGTTTCCATACTGTTAAAAGTAAATTTTCCTCCAGTGCCAAGTAAAGACAGCATTGCTACTGCCCTTAGCCAGAACGTCGTAATTTCCATATAGGTTCGAGTCAAAATTGAGTTCGGTCTGATGGCATTAGCTGCCTGCAAAAATGATCAGAAGAAAGGGCATATTTAATTTTACTCGATTCTTTTTTACTATGTGTTAATTAAATGATGTTTTATTTGACATTTGGAGACTGCTTTAACAATATACGTTTATATATTTCGTTAATACTGCCATCATAATATATTTCCAAAAAGTCCATACTGGCACAGTGATGTCGACTAATTTCCTTTCATATTATACAGAAATGTTTTGATTATAGATCTTTATCTCGATTTGTTTTTGGGCAGCCTTGAAATCGAGACTTCTTTAGGGTGATAACAATATCATAAAAACTGTGCGACAAACATATAGCACATGCAAATAGGGCCTGCTCTGACGTAATTTTAAATCCCAACCCAAAGCTGAACTATTACGAAATATTAATTACCCATAAGTCTTTATGAACTTAGTTATCGAACACAAAAACAGTCTCGTCTTATCTAATAGACCGATTGAATCTATAGCTGTATACAGGCCTATATACAATTATATAATATGTCCAAATGCATAGTAGAAACTGTAAGAAAGTGTTGTCCAAAAATAAAATAGAAAATACTGTTATTTATAGATTAAAAATAAATGTGTCTCTCAATCGTCTTAAGCATGGGCTTATAAAGGAGTGTCATATATAGACTGTATGCCAACATTTGCCTCAGCGCAGAATGTTTGAATGAACATAGGGATTAAATTTGATTGGTCGTCGTACAATAGTTGGTCGCGCCCATGAAACGACTTGGCGCTAAGTCCCTCTTTATACGACTTCATTCAGTTATTCTACATTCAACATTTGAAGAGTCGTGGGGATATATAGTCGTTTGTGTGGGTCTACATGTATACCTCGGTCCTATATAGAAGCACATACGACCAGGTATTTAACTGTATCCAATTACACAGGATATATTAAATACATCACCTTGACAAGTTTAATTCCAGACTGCATGTTATTTCAGAAAGCCATGTAAGTAGTAAGTGTTTTTTCTTGTAATTTAGAAAGATTTGACGTACTGTAATATTTCACCCATTCATAAGGACTGCCTTGTAGCATAACCCAGTTATATATCAAGTGTCTTATACATATGTACGCTTATCTTTAGCAGTGTACATCAGAACTGTCTATACATATTGCCCGTGAGCGTCATTAATGAAGTAAGTTTATACATGAACGACTGTAAATCACACACGGGCTCTACTAAGATACATGTATACAGCACTTATAATAAATATTGTCTGTCAGGCGTCCAAAGATTCAGACCCCGCCCCCTTTCTATGGCTATATCACAGAGCTTCGTTTTCACATTTTCATGAAAGTCACACAGGTTTCTGTATACCTGTATCTAGGCTTCTGGCTTTATGATTTAAACCTTGTACTATAGTATTGAGATCTTATTAACATTTATATTGATTTGGAGATATTTTAATCTGATTTTTATATTTATTAGTCTTTTTGCTGCCAAATGGTTTACTTCGATGTACCGTTCACGGGTTCGAATCCGTCTGGTGGTTATCAGGTTACATGAGTGAGTCACACGATATATCTCCGGCAATCGCAGGGTGTGGTTTGCCCCCGATTTTTCGCCGTATTCAAGCAACAGACAGGGTGAAATAGACAATCCATTAAATACCCTTAAGAAAGACGTTAAACCCCAAATCAAACAAATGCTTTAAGGCGGATTGTTGAGTAGGTCCGATCACTTTTATTCTTGGAATGTGCTCTCAAGTAAAGCAGCCTTTCAGTTATTGTAACTATAATACATACTGAGTATATAACATACTCTTTCATGCTTTGTAATAGTAAGTACAATACATACTCAGTCTAGAGCAGCCTCTTCCATGCTCTTTGTAATAGTAATTACAATACATACTCAGTATAGAGCAGCCTCTTCCATGCTCTTTGTAATAGTAACTACAAAACATACCGAGTAAGCCTATGGATCAGCCTTTTCCATGCTCTTTGTAATAGTAACTACAAAACATACTGAGTATAGAACATACTCTTTCAGGCTTTTGTAATGGTAATTACAATACATACTGAGTATAGAGCAGCCTCTTCCATGTTCTTTGTAATAGTTACTACAATACATAATAGTATAGAGCAGTCTCGTTCAGGCTTTTGTAATGGTAATTACAATACATAATGAGTATAGAGCAGCCTCTTCCAGGCTCGTTGTAATAGTAACTACAATACATACCGAGTATAGAGCGGCCTCTGTCGGGCTCCTTGTAAAAGTATGTACAATACATAATAGTATGGAGCAGCCTCTTTCGGGCTTTTGTAATGGTAACTACAATACATACCTAGTATGAAGCAATGAAGCAGCCTCTTTGTAATAGTAACTACAATACATACCTAGTATAGAGCAGCCTCTTTCGAGCTTATTTGTTATGGCAACTACAATACATACTGAATATAGAACAGCCTATTTCTAGCTCTTTGTAACGGTAACTAACTGCAATACATACCGAGTATAGAGCAGCCTCTTTCAGGCTCTTTGTAATGGTAACTTCGTTACATACATAATATAGAGCAGCCTCTTCCATGCGTTTTGTAAAAGTAACTACAAAACAAACATAATATATAGAGCAGCCTCTTCCATGCGTTTTGTAAAAGTAGGCTAACTACAAAACAAACATATTATAGAGCAGCTTCTTTCAGGCTCTTTGTAATAGTAACTACGATACATGCTGAGAATAGAGCAGCCACTTTCAAGCTGTTGTAATGGTAATTAACTATGTACAATATATATCTAGTATAGAGCCGCCTCTTTTCGGCTCTTTGTTATAGACTAATAGTAGGTTAACTACAATATACATACCTAGTATGGAACCGTCTCTTTCAGGCTCTTTGTAATAGTAACTACAATGCCTAACTAGTATGAAGCAGCCTCTTTCAGGCTCTTTGTAATAGTAACTACAATGCCTAACTAGTATGAAGCAGCCTCGTTCATGCTCTTTGTAATAGTAACTTTAATACATACCAAGTATAGAGCAGCTTCTTTCAGACTCTTTGTAATGGTAACTTCAATACACACCATGTAGGCCTATAGAGCAGCCTCTTTCCAATAGTAACTACAATACATACCTACTATGGAGCAGCCTCTTTCATGCTCTTCGTAATATAGTAGCTACAATACATAATGAATTTAGATGGACCAATCAGCGAAGACCATCTCACACTTCGGGCATCGCTGATTGGACCATCTCACACCTCGGTCTTCGATGATTGGTCTGTTGTGTAGCTAAGGGAGATCACTCCTCCTGTCATTGCTGTGACCTCAAAGCACCCCATGTCAAATCTCGTCAACTCTCGCTAAATCCACAGCGCGCAAAGCACCACGGGAAGACAACCACACCACCCAATAACAGCCCTAGGGTCAACAGGTCAACCTTCCTTAGTCTGTTGTGCGCTGTTACCAATCCGCTTACCACTACATGATAAGTAACAACCCTTCCTTATGATCTTATAGCAAATGCTAGCTCAATTGCCCGGATGTCCACAGCGATTTCACAGCGGCATTTATACTTTTATTTTTAAGAGAAATAACTCGATCGATATCCATAGTCTGGAACCATCCATAGCCCGGGCCCCGCTCATCACGCTGACGTGACGTCACGGACGCCAAGCCGGAAAGTACATAATAACGTGTAATCCTTATATGTAATAAAATATTACTAGGCTACATAAGTATCCGGGTATCAAAACAATACCCGGCTACTATTTATGTAGTAAATAATTAGTACTTAATTACGCATCAGCTTCCTTATTATGTAATACGCGCTGAGTTGCGCACTCAATACTAGGCCTACTAATAACTATTGCCGTCTAGTTGGCGTTACATTTCAAAACGGAAGCAAGCTTTAATAATTTTTTGTTGTTGATTGGGTTCTGTAAGGAACCCTCACAACAAGTGATCCTTGTTTTTCTATATCTGCTTATATCAAAGAACCGTGTTTTGTCCTAATAGAACCATTAGGCCTATTTATAAATGTAATGAATAACCACTCATAATACCGAAAGTACCAAACCCCACACCTACAGAACCCACCGAGCTTCCTGCTTTGGGGAAATTGACTACGCTTTTATCCTAGAAAGAACTATAGAAAGTAGTTCAGTCCAAGATAACCATAATGTAGTGTCTGTTTTTACCAAGCCGAATTTTTTTTTACCTCAACTGAAGGATCCTTCATCATATAAGTGAAATACCCTTGAGTGCGACGTCAAACCCCAATCAAACAGACAAATCAAATGATTGAAAACGTACAAGATATAGATATTTAAAACTTCAGCGCACAAAATAAACATGAAATTGTGCAAGCTGCGTCCGCTGTCGATAGACCTTCCGATGCTGAGTTCTTGACACCATTCCACGTTTCGTCCCCGCGCCAAAGGTAATAATTTGTGTTAACCGAAGTTTATATGTCCGTCGTGGCAAAACAGCCACATTGACCATCTATGAGTCCGGTGGTACGTAAAACCCTTAAGGTCTTGCCGGACCCCTTGGTCGATTTTCAGAACACCCGTTGTATTCAGTCTTATGCAGTAGAATATAAATCTGTGACATATATAGGCCTATGTAGGCTATATAGTTTTGGAAGGCTTGAATACTCAGGCTTACAGATATGTGTAGGCCTATGTGGTGAAAATCCAGTTATTATTTCTAAAATTATTTCAAAATGAGTAAATGTCAATGGAAAAAATTGGCGGCGTTTTATGTGGTTTATTTCGCGAAATGCAATAACGATAAGATTCAATATATTAGTTGACCGAGTAGAATAGTCCTTGAATTTTCAAAAATTTTGATTAGAACGATCCCAATGGATTGTTTTGTCTACCCCACCTTCGAAAGTCTAAAAAAAATGTAAAATACAACTTTCAAAACACATTTTAAAAAAATCTAGGACGAAATTATAAAATATGAGGCACCGTTTACTAGATCACATTGTTCTTTGTACAATGGTAAATTTGAAGTTTCTAACATAATAGAAATACGCCTTGAAAAATGTAGAGTCTGCTTAAAACTGAAGTGCCAGAAATAGGCATTAGTGTTTTGCGACGTGAATAATTCATCAGGGGAATCTAAATTATAGGCTCCAATTTAACTGTTGTAATTATAATTTCGAAGTATTTTCTTCACCAACATATAGTTTGAATACCTAACTTATCCAAGCAATAAACAAAATTTGGTTCATTTTGAGCCCAAGGGGTCCAGCAACACCTTAAAGTAGCTGAAACCAAAGTAGCTGAAATATATAACTAAGAATACGATGTTAGTATAGCCCCAAAGTTTAGTGTATCGTATTGCAACAAAATTAACCGGAGCTGCCACTGTGTGTGTATACTAGTGGCCTACGTAGGCTACATGTAGGCTACATGTTAATTGTTTCTTCCAGTTAATTTTTGTGATCAAACCAAATCAGTTATAGATATGTCGCTATCGTATGTGCCTAATAAAAGGTTTGTTTTTGTATATTTACATTTATAGACCCATATGTGCTTACATCTTTGTGCAAATCATTTCTGAATAGAAAGAAAAACCTCATCAAAATTTAATTTCCTACGCCAAAACTGTATTGAGACTGTTTAGATAGGTCGAGAATATTTAGCCTGTGTCAAAGTTCTACTTTTAGATAAATTAGGAAAACAGTTAAATTTACTAATATAATTGGCTATAGTAATTCAATTGCAATAGTTTCTGTTCATTAGAATTAAACCAAGTGTGAAATAACTTTTATTTGCGGATTATATTAATCCGCGGATGTATAGGAGTGAGTAGGCTCCTAGCCGGTCTTCTCGTTCATAGTTCCGTCATTAGGCAGCATGTCTGCGAATGGGAGAGTTGAAATGTGCCAACGATGTGGATTTTTACTGAATTAAGACAGACATCTGTCAAATTGGCGTTTCCATTTCGTGCATCCAGGTAATGTTCAGTTATTGCTTTGACTTATATGTTTTAATGGACGTTTTGATAGTTTATATCAACGAAGGATTATAGTTTATATGTTGTACGGTAGCTCGTAGCTGACAACGTGCTCGGTCTGCCTGGAGTGAGTGGTCCACTGCCCAGGCAGCTGTAATCGTCTGGTCAGGCGGACTCCGTCGAAGGGTCTAATTATCGACAAAACAATGCTTTCTACTTTGGTTGCTATATGAATAAGGAATAAGTTTACAGATATTCTATAGTGTTAATATATTTGATATGTTATGGAGGTTGCTAAAATGACAAATTTGTATTCGTAGAAAAGGAAATTAGACTAAACTGGGCTAACATTGCTGAACAAAACTGTCACCTCCTTTCATTGTCAAATGAACAAAGATGGCTGCCAAGGGGAAAGGCTGTAATTTTAGGGGTAGACAAAAACCTCTGTCAGATGTTTATCGTTGCAGACAGGGTGTGCATTCAATGAGCAATGGTTCAGTTACTTAACTTTTTAAAAGTCAAATTACACAGTGGTAGCATAATGCCAAATATGTCAAATGCTACATTTGACAGATATATTATACCTGGATTTAATGCCAGGTAGTAGGCCGAAATGATATTTATAAATTTTAATAATAAGGAATCCTGGGTTTAAACCTTTCGACTTTATAACCTATTCTATTACAAGATTGGAAAGTTTTCACAATGAGCTTTAAAATTAAATATATGTTCTTAACTATGGTGTAACCAACTACAATTGATTGGAAACGGCTTCATGTGGAGTTGCATGCTCTTGAAAACACTCTTGAAATTGCCTGAAAAAGTAGAACATCATGTACAACTCGATGAAACTTATTAATTCTTTTTTCGGCTGCTGCTAGTTTCACAGTTTAGACCATTTGATCATTTCAGTTTCAGTGTCGATCAATGCCTGGCTTTAGGTTGAAAAAATCAGAGTGCACTAGATCCAGATATCTTTAATGCAGTCTTACGCTTCATTGTCGGCGCTACTATACACCCTTTGCATTATTACTCTATCAAAAGGGGAATTCCCAGTCAGGTGGCGCATTTCAGTCTGTTGATTTGGTAGATTTGTCAAGACACCTGAATGTCAAAGTTATTGAATTGCACAGATTCAACCAGATTTAGTGGATTATATCACTTTATTATAATATAGACAACGAAAACAGACACTTGCAATTAAATCACTGCTTATCTAAAGTGCATGGAAATGCAATCAGTTTTAGGTAAATCTACACTTGCCTTATTATTAGTCTATTACTAATAGTAAATTAATTATGTTACACAATGATGACACACACAATATTTTTTGTCCATGAAAGATTGAGTTTCATCTCTTTAAATTTAATTATGTTAAGGTAGAAATAGTTTATTTAGGGGCTATAGTTGAGTTTTACAGAAGCAATTTTTATAAATACTTAACTTATAGATGGATTTTTTTACAAGAACTTAAATAGTTTGCCTAACTTGACATTTAAAAGGAGGCTGAGATTGGCAAAGACCTCCATTTACATGTAATCTGTTCATGTGGAACGCCTGCATTTAACGTGCCATAGTACATGTAGCAGAGTACATTTTATTATAACCATAAATGATTTATTATATTCTGAATTTATCAGTTTAGGTGACCTGAGATATAGGTCAAAGTGTCCGATTTATGTGAACAAAATAGACAATCCAATCCGTGCTATTTAGAATTAATGAAATAAAACATTAGTAAATGTAATGAATGATCAGGTTAGCTTGATTTCATTTTGAATTGGGTGTAACAGTCCATCAAAATTTGACTGAAGGAGAAAACTTCTCACGGTCTCACCCTAAGTTGGTGATTGTATGGTAATTTTTCTAGTTATATTATCACACCATTCTGATGTCCTGAAAAGATGGCGAGGGGTTGGAGCCAGCTTCATGTTGCTCTGGTGCTCTCAGAGCTAAAGGGGAACAGGAGGCCTAAGTCTGTTTGTGGTGTCTGTATTGTGTCCTGTTTTTGTCCCATTTTGTCTCTGTTTGTTTCCAGTGGTGTCCAGGGTGGTTTCCTTCAACCATTGGGCCGGAACGTCCATAACAACAAATTGTTGTACATAGACGATCTCTCTATTACATCAAATATTCCCTCTTGTCCGTAATTATGGAAAATAATTCTGCCCTGGATCATGATTTTACTGAATTAGACACTCCAGTTATGTTTATCAGAATACAAGGCTATCATTCAGTAAATTATATCATAATTACAGTAATAGGAGTTCAAACTCTACATAAACAAATCAAATATATAATGAATAAATGAAATGATTGATACATGTATGCAAACTTATTGTCTTAATTTTCTGCCATCAATCAGAAATGGTTGGTTGATAAAGTAACTGGTGGGCTGTGCACTATTAAAATCTGGTATTGTGCCCCTGACCTGAGTGGATTATAAATAGGATATAGAGACAAGTAATGCTCTTTGAAGATCTTAATGAAGTATAATAATCTAGTTTGTGTGTCCTATTTGGATGAGGTATTGATAGCAGCAATGTAGGCACTGCGCTTGTGCTGTGGTTAAACAAGCTGGTGATTGAATTGAGTAGAATATTTGCCACTTTACTAAGCTGGGATTGGGTCTCCATACAGCTATTCAACACTTGAATGGTGGCCAAGTCAGTGTTATAATTGTCACATCAAAGGGTACCGCCTGTATGGCTGGCTTGCCTTCTCTCTCTTAACCATTTTATATATCAACCAGGTATTGACTGGGGACCACTTAGTTCTACATGTTGGTAGGCCGTGTGTTTTCAGAGTTTTTAGAGCTCCAAGCTAGGCAAACTTCTCTTCACTTGACCAATTCACTGGCCAGTGTTTGTTGTTGACCCTATCAGAAAAGTGGTTTGTACATTCCAGAGGAGTGCAGGGGCAAGAAAGTTGATATTTACACAGAGAAGTTAAGACTGGCCTAGGTGGATGTGTTTTGTATGTAACTGGTCCATTTTTAATCTGCTCTGGGGAAAGGCTTGACCAATGCTGTGTTATCACCAACACTGAGGACCTGATCAGCCCTGGGTTGTACCCCTAAATACAGGCCTGATCTGTGAGAGAGTCCAGTGTTATTTGGGATGCTCTGAAAATAGCCCACCTGTATGTCACAGCTGGCTGCCCAATAAACACAAAGGGCAGTTAAATGGGCCTTTTTAAGGTTGTATATATAGTAGAGTGACGTTCATGATGGACTCATTACACATTTTCCCTTTATTTCATTTGATTGAAACAGGGGTCTCAAATGACTTCATGGGCACACTTTGTTTGGCTATTGATGGTAAATGTATATATGTGCGTAATGAGCCAGCATGATGCTCATTGTCTTTATTGGTGTGCTGTAGATTAGCATTTAGATTTAGATTCAGAAGTCTGCTTCTATCTTCGTTACGGTATTAACTTATTATTTGTTGCCAGTGCCATTGACAATGGTTTCCATCTGCCATTGGGGTGACATATCATCACAGGTGCTTAACTTTATAATTACCATAGAATAGGGGTATTATTACACACGATCCTTTACACTGGCAGGAGGGACAGTAGTTGCATGCCCACATAACTGGTCCGCAGTCCTAAAATGATAACAAGTAATGTAATAAATCTGACGAATCACTGGTCTGACAAACCAGTAGTTAGTGTATAAATTGATTGGCCTATAATTCCTTGTTCTTGAACCTGTGAACCACTACATATTTTGATCCCTGTAACGCTGAAATCATGTATCAGAAAAACAGCCAATCTATCTGTCCCAATTCACACCTTTAATAATGCAGCATGTTTCATTGTATATATGCAGGTACATGTATCAACATGGTTGAATGTAATATTGAACAGAAAGATAACAAAATGTTTTATTGTCACAGTGAGTTTGAATTAAACTACATGTACATTCTCCTCCTGTACATTTGAAGTACATGTACTGTAGTGTTATATTTATTTGTTGTCCAACACAATAGAATTTAAGCTTCTCAATTTTTTATCAGTTAATTAATCAATGTTTTTCATGTATTGTAAAGAGAAAACAACCTGTTGATGACATCATTGAGCCCTCTGTGACCTGTGGGTAGGTGACTCACTTAAATCAGGGCTTGCTCTTAAATAGCTGCAGGTCTAGATTTTACATTATTCGGGTAGTCGCGGTGTAGAAATATGTAGGTTTTGGTCAGGTGTTTGGACAATGTTACGTACAGTGCATGTAACTTTTAAGTAATAAGCTGATTGGTGTTTAACACTGTTCTGAAATGTATTTTGCTTAAATATACATGTAAGATAGCACTCCCACATTGATTGAAGTCCCACCTGACAGTATCAACAACTCCACTATAATGTGCAGTGTTATGTATGAGAAATTCATTATATCATGACCACGCATCCATGGCCCAGTTTCAAAATGTTCCTGTACATATATATACATACAGGTATACTAAAGTCTATTTTATTTTTACAAAGCATTGGCTTATTAACTTTGTATGAAATAAATAACTATTTCAGGTACATGTGTTTTCCATGGTACCCAGTAGTTATCATTCAGTTTGGCCATTTTGGGGAAGAACAGTGTTAATAAGCAGCAGGCCTGCTTTATAAGCGATTGAAATGTGGCAGTGTCGTGGCACTATACTGTGAGTATACAGTCTACAGAATGGAGCCAACCACATGGTGTAGTCACCAGTTCAATGCATTTCACACCACACTGAAGAGTTGGCTTACACAATAGTTATCGCACTTTATTATGTATTCTTGCAATTAAATCGGCTTTTCAAAGCAAATTTGTTAGACAAAACAAGAACAGTCATTCTATTGTTTCTTGGGTATAATGTTAAAACCTGTGTCTGCCTATCTGTGCCAAGGTCTGACTGGACAAATCCATCCATAATGAAATGTGGACGAATTGACTAAGCATGTTTTAGTCACCTAGCTCCAGCATTATAACTTTAATACATAATCATCTATTTTGTCTACATTGCACCATGCTTATTTAGTCTTGGTGTAATGGTCAGAAACAGAACATTTTTGGTATAAAACGAAAAACTGGCTCTGGTAAGCAGCATGCACGTTTATTTTTTTTACTGCATAAATACTACACATAAATGACCCATGGACTACGACACCCTAACTCTATTTAGTGTGCAAATTAGCATTAATTTTTGCCAAGTTCTAGCTGTGTTAAAACATGAACTATTGAACGATTTTCACCTGCCTGGTGTTAAACTCCGGCTGTGTTCGTTTTAACACGACCAGTTTTACAAGGCTAGGCTACATGTATGTCCCAGAGATAACAACAGTATTGTTTAACTTTTCTATATCACATGCTCTGGTCCTCTAGCTGTTTTTTAACACCTGGAGCTTTACACTTATACAAACTGTAAAAATCAGTTGCTAATTTATGAAATAGATCTAGCTAAACCACAGAATAATACAACATTACTTTTTTCTAAACAGTTGAATGCACATACATATACCTATGTAGTTTTAATAGCCACCACATGATCTCTCCAAAATCTAAATGTGTGACTGTCAGATGAAGGGTAGTTAGAGGGACTGCCAGAGGAAGGGTAGTTAGAGGGACTATCAGAGGGAAGGGTAAGTTAGAAAGAGTTTTGTGATGCCTTGATGCTCCACAGATAAGGGGCTGTCAGAGGAAGGGTAGGTAAAGGGAGCTTTGTGGTGCCTTGATGCTCCCACAGATAAGGGGCTGTCAGAGGAAGGGTACATGTAGGTAGAGGGAGCTTCGTGGTGCCTTGATGCTCCCACAGATAAGGGGCTGTCAGAGGAAGGGTAGGTAGAGGGAGCTTTCTGGTGCCTTGATGCTTCCACAGATAAGGGGCTGTCAGAGGAAGGGTAGGTAGAGGGAGCTTCTTGGTGCCTTGATGCTCCCACAGATAAGGGGCTGTCAGAGGATGGGTAGGTAGAGAGAGCTTTCTGGTGCCTTGATGCTCCCACAGATAAGGGGCTGTCAGTGGAAGGGTAGGTATAGGGAGCTTCTTGGTGCCTTGATGCTCCCACAGATAAGGGGCTGTCAGAGGAAGGGTAGGTAGAGGTAGCTTCTTGGTGCCTTGATGCTCCCACAGATAAGGGGCTGTCAGTGGAAGGGTAGGTAGAGGGAGCTTTGTGGTGCTTTGATGCTCCCACAGATAAGGGGCTGTCAGAGGAAGGGTAGGTAGAGGGAGCTTCGTGGTGCCTTGATGCTCCCACAGATAAGGGGCTGTCAGAGGAAGGGTAGGTAGAGCTTCGTGGTACCTTGATGCTCCCACAGATAAGGGGCTGCCAGAGGAAGGGTAGGTAGAGGGAGCTTTGTGGTGCCTTGATGCTCCCACAGATAAGGGGCTGCCAGAGGAAGGGTAGGTACATGTAGAGGGAGCTTCTTGGTGACTTGATGCTCCCACAGATAAGGGGCTGTCAGAGGAAGGGTACACATGTAGGTAGAGGGAGCTTTCTGGTGCCTAGGTGTTCCCACAGATAAGGGACAGCTATTTTGTTGCGTCCTCTTTTTTTGTGATTGTCCTATTTTCTGATAATTTGTTAGGACTGTTTTTAAGGTTGGTTTCCTTAAACCATTTGGCTGATAGAAAGATAGAAAGGGAAATATTCTTCTGTACAGTAAGCTTATCATTGAGAAATCCCTGATTTAAACAACAGATATGTCGGCTACACTCATGGGCTTAGCCAGAAATCAAGTATGGTGTCCAGAATGGTAATTTTGCTTCACTTTTCAAATAACTGGGTGTCCAATTTTGACAGTTTCCTATCTGCTGCATGTTAAAGTCTCTTAAAAGAGGGTGTCTAAATGAGGCAATTGCTCGCTTCAGGGCGTCCACTTGGACAGGTGGACGGGTGTCTGCCTAAGCCCTTGGCTACACTAGATTGACAGTACATGAACTGTTTAATACCACCAAATGATCCTTCTTTTTATAACTGTATAAATGATCTTGTTCTGAAAGTCTCCAGGCTGCCTATGTGGTATCTTGCTCATTATTAAAACTACTCAAATTGTACAAGGCCGGGAAAGAGTTTCTCCCTTTACATGTAGATTCTGTTCCTTTCGTTTTTCTTTAACTGTGAAATTTACCCTTAAAATAAGTGCCTTTCACATATAGTATAATAATACAACTACCTGTAGTTCCCAATGAAAAACCCTAATGAAGATATAGTTTACCCCATTTGCTGTGCAGAAAGACTGTTTTGATTATACCTATGTTGTGACTTGCTGATGTACAATGTCAGTTAACACAGGTATGAATTATTGATAGCATGGATGCTTTAAACTTATATGGACTACTTTAAATGTGGCAGTTATCAATGTGGAGCTAGGACTTAATATAGGCCATTTAAAGCCAAATAAATCAGCCTACTTAGCTGCAAATAGATGTTGGACTAGTGGTCTGCTTAGGAAATGCAGGCATTTTCATAAAGAAAACTGAATTGTGTTTGAAACAAAGTGGTCCATTTTCTAAGAACCCACTGTTTGGAAACCTCTGGGCCTGGGACAGCGCTACATGTAGCTCACAGTCCTCATTGGAGCTCTGCATATGAATGGCATTGATTTGTATTGTGGTAAAACAGCTAACATGTACATGTAGTACCTATTTATAGTGAAAGAGCAATCAAAGTATATCTTTACCATAGTACCAGTGACAACATTTGGTGTTAAAACGTTTTGTCATAGGCTGACATGTAGTACATTTGACTGTCCTCTCCTAAGAGATCGGCTTGCTTTTCTTTGATCTGTCACCTGTTTTGTTCATTGGAAATGGATTTGACTGGTTCAGGAATCAGTTGCTTTGTAGATGGATTGTAATGAACAATACTTTTGGCATAAATAGCTAGTATTAGAGATGTGTGCCCTCATGCATACATTCATGGGGAATTAATGGCTGTACAATAGAGTATTGCCTCGGTAGTAAGGATTTAACAGAATGCCTTGCTCTTTGGTTTTGATTAAGATCAGCTGGTCCAAGACTAATTCTTCCAAACTACAATGATTAATCAGCCCTTGGGAATTAATTCCTATTTCACATTGATTCGTTACAGTTTGTCATTCGATCGTCTCAGTTCTGGATGACCTGGTCAGAGGCTTAGTTTGTATGTTGGTGAATTCCTGTTATACTGGTCGGGTGAATGGAAGGAAGTTGTCATTACATCAGTGCTCTTGATTGTTGTGACTGAAACATCGTGGTTTCGGCCCATTCGGCTGGTACTCGATCATATTAGTACAACATAAAATGCCAATCAAATGTCCATTTGCCCTGGTTCCCTTGTAGTTGAGGGCAATGTGAATACAATATATGTTGGTGTGCTTTGTTTTGTGTGTTGAGATTGTCTGTGATTTTGAGGCTGGATTCCTTAACCAATTGGCCTTCCTCCTGGCACAGTCATATGAGTGAATTACCATTAATTATCACATAAAACCCCAATTAAATAGTCTTCTTTATTGCATCAAATCAAGTTCATCAAGTACATAACCGATGTAAGAAGCCTTATTTATGCTGGGAACTATTTAACTTTGGGATTAAAACGATATTTTGATTTGTGAGTAATTCAGAGTTCATGTATTATATCAAATATATAAGCTTATATTCAGAAGCAGATTATTTTTGGAACAGCCTAATGCTTTTACATGTACATGTAGCTGTGCAGCAATGTTTTTAGATTCTATCGTTTGGTAACTTTATAAAGGGAGCAGTAATCCACAGTGGGGGCTAGGCTAGTCACATCGATCAATCTTTAACTGTTGGAATTCTACACAGCTATTTTCTGGACTGTACAAGTGTATGTCGGATTTTTTGGAGGCCGATCAATATGTTTGGTTATCTGCAATTGCCAGTGTGTGCCCAGTGACTCAGCTCAGACAGTCCAAGGTTGGGGGCCGAGCTAGCTGGGGGAAAAATCCACACAATCTCATTCTCTGCAAACTTGCCCATAGAAACAATTCAACATCCAGCATGTGCAAGAAATGTTGTGGACACAAACAAGACATTTTTGTTTCTAATGGGTTCATGCCTCGTCACTTGAACAGACTGAATAAAGGAGATTTACGTGTATCACTGTATTCCCTGATTATAAAACCAATGATACCAGTTCCCTACTTGATGAATACATGAACAGATAGGTCATAATCCACATTTTACTTAACTGTGGAATGAACGTTTTTTTAAAGAGAATTAATTTTGTGTTTTAGAAACAATAGTACTTATACGAGTAGTGTAAATATTATTTGTACTTGATCATTTGTCGGCATATTCAGTTACATAGATATCAACTAAAAGAGCAGTTGAGTGACTGTCGGCATATTCAGTTAGATATCAACTAAAAGAGCAACTGAGTGACTGTCGGCATATTCAGTTAGATATCAACTAAAAGAGCAGCTGAGTGACTGACGGCATATTCAGTTAGATATCAACTAAAAGAGTAGTTGAGTGAATGTCTGCATATTCAGTTAGATATCAACTAAAAGATTGCTTGAGTGACTGTCGGCATATTCAGTTAGATATCAACTAAAAGATTGCTTGAGTGACTGACGGCATATTCAGTTAGATATCAACTAAAAGATTGCTTGAGTGACTGACGGCATATTCAGTTCGATATATGTATCAACTAAAAGAATACTTGGGTGACTGTTGGCATATTCAGTTAGATATCAACTGCTAGAGTAGACTTTGAGTGACTGTTGGCATATTCAGTTAGATATCAACTGCTAGAGTAGACTTTGAGTGACTGTCAAAGTTATTCAGTTAACTTAAAGAAAGTATTTTTGTAATGTTTAGGTTTTGTCTGATTCCTATCTTTCATATATTATTGTCCTTATTCAGATGAAATAATTTATGATAAGGTTGATAATAATTTACCTGGCGCCTGAACAATGAATGTATCTTCAAGTCTATTGTTTGAATGTAGACAAGTGGCGTAGTAGTTGACAGATCCTCTCTACCCCTGGGGCTATCAGTCTTTCTCAGCAACTCTACAAGCAATTTCTCACCTTTAGGCCAGTAATAAACACACTATCTTCTCTCACTTGACACATATTAAAAAGGCGGAAGAATTCAGTAAATAGACTGACCATTATTGGGTTTATATTAGTTGACATCTGCTTTATCAAATTTGTTTTTTTTTCTTTTTTTTCACCATAGAAATGATGTTAATGAATAATGGTAGTAGTTGTGTTTAAATTTCCTTTCTCGTTAAGAGTCCTCTGGCTAAGGGCACTCCGTGTGTCACAAGTGGTGGTGTCGTTTTATGTACTGCAGGAAAATTATTTTGCCTATACATAATATTTCATGCCTTTTATTACACTGACATCATACATAGTTTAAAAAGCCCGTTGAAAACAAAATTGAGCACAAATCTACATGTACCATTAAGACTTCTAGCAATGGAGTTCCCAAAAGTACCATAACATGACCTCATGCTCTATTTAATTACAATAGATAAATTACATTCATTTTTGAATACACAGTCTGTATTTGTCTTGGTTATTTTGATATGAACTAACTTGTTTTATTTTGTGTGTTTTTAGGTGACTGATGTACAGATGTTAAGATGTTGGTGAGGTGGAGCGAGTGGGCGGGTGTTTCCTGCCTGCTCCCCTATCTGGTCTGGTTGTGGACTTTGCATATAGCTGGTGCCAGCACCCTCTATCCACCATATCTTACCAGGGAGACCTTCCATTTTACAAGGGTAGTGTACAATGCCAGTATCCAAGAAAACTCTATTGGCAAGACTTACGTCTCAGCTGAAGAAAAGATGGGTGTCGTCACAATCCTCGAAGGCCCCCCAATAGATATCCAATATGAGATTATAGGAGGAGATGAAAATGAACTGTTCAAAGCAGAAGAATATATTGTGGGAGATTTTTGTTTTTTAAGGCTAAGAACTCATACTGGCATTTATGGTGAATTTAACAGAGAGCTTCGAAACAGCTATACTTTACAAGTGAAGGCAATTGGCAAGTATGAGTCCTTGTCCCTCCGTCTAGAGGCGACAACAGAAGTGAAAATAATGGTGCAAGATGCTAATGATCTTAGTCCTCTGTTCTACCCACAACAGTACACAGTGACAGTGGATGAGAATGCAGCATTACACAGTAGTGTGGTTCAAGTCACAGCATCGGATGCAGATGTTGGTGTCAATGGAGAAATATATTACAGCTTTGCACAAAAAACTAGAGTTTTTGCAATTCACCCAACCAGTGGAATTGTATATGTTACTAGACCATTGAGTTACGCTAATCAAAAGCTGTATTCCTTTGATGTTTTAGCAGACGATAGGGGACCAAAGACAGAGAGTAGTCAAATTTCGCAAAGAACCTCAGCAAAGCTAACCATCAATGTTGCTCAAGTTAATTTTTATCAACCTGAAATTGATGTAAAAAATCTTCCATCTGTAGTAGAACATGGCATGGCTTCTGTGTATGCTATTTTGACAGTGCGTGATGCAGATGAAGGAGAAAATGGGCTGATAAACAATGTAGACATTATAGCTGGTAACCGCGATGGCCTATTTAGAGTTTCTAACAGCAGTACTGAGGGAGAATATATGATCGAGGTTCAGGCAGAATTGGACAGGGAAGTAATGCCTTGGGGTTACAATTTAACCATCTTAGCTGAGGATAAAGGAAAACCAAACAAAAGCACTATGACATCTGTACATGTCAAAATATTAGATACCAATGACAATGCGCCTAAATTCGCTAAGGAAGAGTACGAGATCCAGCTAGAAGAGACTGTGCCTGAAAGTACACCACTGATCTTTGTCAATGCTGGTGATAAAGATTTGGGCAAAAATGCAGAAATCCTATACACTATACAAAGTGGTAATGCCAAAAATTTATTTAAAATCCATCCCTGGAAAGGGTTGCTTAGCACCAATGGAGAACTTGATGCTGAAACACAGGATGTATTTCAGTTGACAATTAGTGCTCTTGACCAGGGAAATACAGGATCCAGAAAACAAGGCACGACCAAGGTCATTGTGAAAGTCATAGATTGCAATGATAACTCCCCCATGTTTAATGCCACATCAGATGTTGTTTATGTTGATGAAAATAAACCTGTTGGAACAGAAGTGTTCATGGTATCTGCATATGACCTTGACAGAGGTGAAAACAGTTATCTAAGTTATTCCATAGCAAACTTGAATCCAGTGCCTTTTGAGATCAACCACTTTACTGGTTTGGTGAAAACCACAGAAGTTCTTGATTTTGAATCGATGAGGAAAACATACAAGATCAAAGTGCGTGCTTCTGATTGGGGTGCTCCGTTCCGTAGAGAGTCTGAGCAGGTGTTTACCATTCAAGTTAGAGATGTGAATGATAATACACCCAAGTTTGAGAGTGTTAACTGCACAGGATATGTGGCCAGGGAGGCTCCCACAGATACTGAGCTATTGGTTGTGTCTGCCATTGATCATGATTTTAATAATATTGTCAGTTACGAGATTGTGGATGGTAATCAAGATGGGTGTTTTGAGCTAAATTCTTCCACTGGAAAGTTAAGTTTAACGTGCACCCTTGTTGACTCTTCGTCAAAACACCTGATTCTGATTATTAAAGCTACAGATGGCGCCACCTTCTCTGATCCGATGGTAGTTAACATTACACTTGTGAACACCAATGGTAATGTGAATCTGGCAAATAACAACGCTAATATTAATTGTAGGCCGACTGGAGTCACAGAGGAGACGAATAAGCTTCTCCAGCAGTCTAAGCGAAACAATGATGAAACCAAAGATTTAGATTTAATGTCCATTATTCCAAGCAAATATCTGATAAATGAACATTCCCCGGTGTTTTCTACTGACGTTCGGCACACATTAGCTGTCTCTGAAGGTATGCCTGTTGGGGCAACAGTTCTTCAGCTCAAAGTATCTGATGAAGATCCAAGTTATAATGGAATGTTGGTTTTTTCAATCAGCTCCGGGGATGAAGGTTACTTTAAAGTTGACACAAAAACAGGAGCTATTTCAGTGTTATCACAGCTAGACCGAGAAGCCATTGCGTCTTTGAACTTGACAGTTAATGTAACTGATTTAGGAGAGCCTCGTTTAAGTAGCACTACTTTCCTGGCCATCACTTTAATTGATGAGAATGACTGTGCTCCGGTGTTTGAAGGAGATCCTTACTCTGTATCTCTTTCTGAGGATGTGAGAGTTGGAGCCTTTGCTGTTCAGGTCATAGCATCAGACAGAGATGAGGGGGACAATTCAGAGGTTAACTTCTCTATATTATCTGATACTGATGACTTTCATATTGATGCCTTGAGTGGTATAATTACTGTGAATCTACCTCTGAATAGAGAAATGCAAGAGGTATATTACCTGATAGTCCAAGCTCAGGATGCTGGAGAGAGACCTTTATCATCAACAACAACCGTTACGGTTATGGTGGATGATATCAATGATAACAGGCCTTATTTTGTGCCCAATACTTACACAATCAAGATTCGAGAAGATCTTCCTATAGGAACTGTAGTCATGACGATTACTGCTGAAGATCCAGATATAGGCGCTGGCGGAATCGTACGCTACCAATTACTGGACGGATTTGATGAGAAGTTCTCAATTGATGAAGAAACTGGTGTAATTCGAATAACAGAACAAATGGATTTTGAACAAAAGCAAGTGTACAATATCTCAGCTCATGCTCAAGATGGAGGTTACCCTGTTTTAACTTCAGAGTGCAAAATAAATATTGAAGTGGTGGATGTTAATGAAAATCTGTATCCGCCCTTGTTCAGAAGTTTTGTTGCCCAAGGCTCTGTCAAAGAAAATGAACCAATAAATTCTGTTGTGAGGCAGGTTGCGGCTAAAGATCCTGATGTTTCTGGTTATCGACCTGATCTCTTGATTTACTCCATTAGAGGAGGCACTGGACTGGGGAGGTTTACCATAGACAATGAAGGTGAGTGATCTTTAACATTTATTTGTTCTCTGCACTGAAATCTGAGCACATGTATCTAGCCCAACCTATGATTTGTTTGAAAAGAAAAGCCATACAACTTTTCATTTTCTAAAACAACTTAAACCGTTGGTGACCTCTGGCCAAGTTTTGATGAATGTAGTGTGACCTTTAACTTTGCCATAAACATCTCATCTTTTTCCCTTCACTGTACATTTCACAATTTCAGTCTGCGTTATTCGTTATCTCCTGTCATCAACAAGAATTTAGGACTTTGCTTTCACTTATGCCCAGGAGCTAATTTCCCCATAGTCACTATTAAACCTGGACCTCAAGTTCTTGTTGCGAGAGGTTATTTTCCTGGTACTCTCAGAGCTATTAAGGGGTCACTCAAAGTCAATCTGTTTGGGATGTTCCTGTACCGCATCCTGTAATTGTCCTGTCTTGTCTCTCTTTATAGTCAGTGGTGTAAAGGGTGATTACCATCACCCTTTGGAGCTGGCCCTCCATCCTTTTGTAATCCAACCAATCATGTGCTTGGTCCATTGTCTCACTAGTGACTACAAATTGTACCGGTATTCCTCTTTAGTGACATCTTTCTGAAAAAAATTGTTTATTACATGTTAATGTTTTAAGTTCAAGATAAATATAAGATTTAATATTTAACAACAAATTACTGATCTGTTGTGAAAAATGAATTACTCTCTGCCTATGTTTGTTTTAAAAAGCTACGCATACCACATATTGGACCTTTAAATCTGTTTTGCCTGGTAGTACATTCTTTCCAAGTATTGATACTCTCACTCTACTTTATACACTCCTGTGTTCAGACACCTTGTACAGTTTTTTGAATCAACGATCAAAATTAAATTGTCGTCTCCTCATAGTAAATGAGCAGTCTAGGTTTTGTATTGTATTGTCCATGACTGAAGTGTGTCTCATCTGCAGATTGTTTGAGTCATGCAAATTCATCATACTTGTACTTGTGATTGAAATGGTTTACAAATGTACACCCGTGGAAAAAATGTAAAATTTCTCGCGACCAACTACATACGTCGATTATCGTTTCATGTACTAAAGGATTATCTTTAATGCGATAAATTCAACTATTTTGGGTTTGACATCAATATTGACGTGGGTTTTATACAAAATTATAATAAACAAAATTTCTCGCCTGACCCACGGTCGCATGGTCGCATGATTTTCCAGGCGTGCAAATGTATTTTTAAAGTTATAACGCTTTCAAACTGTTTTGTCAAATAATTAGTCAGATTATTCTATTACACTATTTCCCCCTAATAAGCTTAAATATAGAGGCTTAGTATGGTTAATGTGGTGCAGTGGTGATGATCGCCTGGACTTTTCAAATGTAAGGTAACAAATGTAAGAAGTGCTGGTTAGCTTGAGAATCTCATGGACATGGCTGAAAAAAATGTTAATTTCCCGGGAAAATCTATTTTTTATCAAAAAATTTCCCGCGAGTATAATTCAAATGAACTGAGAA
>JARDVA010073286.1:0-11896 GCA_030265315.1 Mopalia swanii
TCCGTCCGGTAGGCACTAATCCGTTTCCGGAGCATAACTCGAAAACTATAAAGCCAATCTTAATTAAACTTGGTAGGCATTACCTGTAGTTGTGCCTTTTGCTATTATGGATTCATTATTTTAAAAATCTGTCCTCTGTCTGTCCGTTTGTCGGGATGTCTCGAATCCGTTTCCGGAGCAGAACTCGAAAACTATATAGCCAATCTTTATGGAACTTGGTAGGCACATTAACCATGAACTGTAGTTGTGCCTTTTGCTATTACGGATTCATTATTTTCGACATCCGTTTTTCTGTTTGTCCCACGAACACCCCACGAGGGCGTATGTTGGGTTTACTAAAACTCTTGTTTGGAATTGTCGTAGAAATTATTATTAAGGGGAATGCATTGTCGTAGATACATTGACACTATCGGCAGTTTGGATTTGATCTTTAAACCATTGTACTTGTGCTGCCGTCTTCCTTCGAAACGAAATGTTCTGAGGGGGCTTGTGGCTTACATTTGTTTGAAATATATGGAAGACGGGGAAGTGGTCGGTTAAGTCTGTAAGAAATATTCCCGACAACAATGAACGGTCGTGGAAATTAATAAATATGTGGTCAATAAAAGATGCAGAACGACTGGTAACTCTGGTTGTTTTGGTAGTCTGTGGGGAAAAATAATTACTTTTCAAGATTTCTAGGCATTCTTTTGTGGGTGTGTGAGTATCAGATTTGAAAAGATCGGCATTGAAATCTCCTAATAAGATGGATTTTTTGTTTGGGTTTATGTTTTGGACAACTGAATTAATTTCATCATTGAAGATACGCCTGTTTTTTACTGGAGGTCTGTATATTATGCCCGCAATGCATTCCATGTCATCCACGGTAATGTCTAGAAAACGTGATTCATAGTCGCCTGCATCGGTGGCAGAGGACATGTCGTTTCGTATAGTACAAGAGGTCACTCCATTATTGAAATATAAAGTGATACCACCACCTTTTCTCCCTGTCCGTGAGGTTGAATACGGGGTGTAATTTGGTATGTTGTATAAAAGATCGGTTGCAGGAGTTAGCCATGATATCTAAATATACCTTTAGAAAACATTGCTTTAATAAACATATGGCTCGTTTTGCTTTGTCTGCCAATAGTTTAGGGGCTTCATTCATTGTCAAGTTATATTTTGGTCACATGATTCATTAGTAGGCCTATTGTGTTTCAGAAAGAAGCCTTAACAAAAGATTGATTTGTCTTGTGATATATGTGTTTAATTGTTTCTGTATTATCAGTGTAAAAATAGCCGGATAAATATATTGGTTTATTTGGTTTTACTTAGCCCAGGCATTCGTGTCAAGCTACACTAATCCTTATTTGAATTCTTACTATTGTTGCAATCCAAGTCTTGTCAGTTTTGGTCACAGGATTTTTATGATCGAGTATTTGTGTATAGAGTGGTAAGTTAAGAGCTATTACGATTGGACCAATCGTGATAAAGATATCAACATAACACAGAAGCTAGCTTGAACCATAACACATATTGTTTGCTGTAAACGAGACGGTTGTCTCCAGCGTTATAGTTATCTTGATACCCAGGTAACAGAAGTGATCAACGTTTTGTATCAACGTGTTGTTGTAAAAGAAATTTACATCGATCTTGTATTTGGTTGTTCCGAAAACTAAAACCTTGGTTTTTTCAATATTCACAGCGAGGTCCCTATTGGAACAAAACAATCTCAATTTATTCAAAAATGACAGCGTCATCAGCAAATAAAAGTGAAAACTATTGATATTCTTCCAATAAAGAGTTACCTCCCCTATCTTGAACTAATTCCGAACTTAAATCGTTGATGAATAAAGAAACAGTATAGGTGATAAAGGCTCTCCTTGTTTTAGACCCAACGGTTGATTACAAAGATTTGAAACATTTCCAGATAATCGAATGCAAGATCTAACAGATTGATAAATTAATTGGACGGCTAATAAGAACTTAGTACTACAACCTATACTCGATAATACATGCCAAAGTTTGTGTCTATTGACGAATACACTTCCGACCGTGCTTTTTATTTCTAAACCCGAACTGATGTTCACTAAATTTACCATTATGTTCGCACCAGTTATAAAGCCTTTCATGTATACAGAGACTCCTGTCCCGCTAAAATTGTGGAAAGCCGTCGGAACCGGTTTAGAAAGGCGATAAGGCTGGATATAGATATTAAAGTCGAATTTATATAACAAGACAGAAAAAACCCCAAAGAGATGAGAGATATTTTTCACACGCTTTCTTTAATATTAGTTTTACATCTAGGTCCGTTCTACATATAGGTCATGTTCAACAAATGACGAGTTAAAGAACGAGGAGATCTGTCAGCCAGCTATCCGGGAAAACTGGATAATATACAATATGGTGTCAGATTGTTGGTAGATTTAAAGATTAAATAAAGGGATTAAGTCCGATTTTCTGGTTACACTGTAGCCATCCGATGGTAGTATAAAGTTCCTGCGTCATTGTGCAAGGAATCCATTCTGAAATCATGTTCATTGCCCTTCTCTGCAAACGTCCAAGGGATTCAATTCCAGTTTGAGAAGCCTTACTCTACACATTTGAGCAGTACATAAAATGAGGTAGAATATCGAAGCAGTAAAACTGCTTTAGCAATAAATAGATAAAGTATATATACATGTATACATTGAAAAATACATTGGTTAAATATGCAAGTCAAAGAATAAGATATAAAATCAGCTGCTAATATAAGAAGCAATTTCGTCAGTTGTTTTTTTTTAACTTAGAAACGTTCTTTGCGGAAATTTTCGCAATATTTCCCGATTTTGTTATTGTCGGCTTTGCCTTTCCAAAACGTTTTTTAATAATTCTCAGCAGCGTATGTTTCGTTGTCAGATTAACTCTTTGTTTCATCACGACAACAAAGCGCTTACTTCATCATTTAGGACGACAGTGGTGCTTATCACGTTTCTCCATCATTGGAGCTGGACTTCATCGACAGTGCGCTTACTTCATCATTTAGGACGACAGTGGGGCTTATCACCTTTCTCCATCATTGGAGTTAGACTCCAACTCCAAACTTATAGAGATGCCTTATACCATGATGATACGATATTAACTATATTGTAACTATGCGCATTATGTTAGCCAACAGCGGAATGTACTGATATCATAGCGTCGTAAAGTCATTAAAAGCCAAGCGAGTCCTACCTAACTAGGTCATTGCTAGATGTGGTCGCGTCACAGATAAACTTATGAGGCCATATTAATCAGAAATGAGTTTACCCAAAGAGCTACCAGCACGCATTATGACGCATCGGAGAAGGTGAACAGATACTCTCCCTTTATAGTTCTAGCCGGTCTCTAAAGTAAACGTGTATTGCAGATTTAGCGACGGTTTTCTTTTTAAATTAAACTACATAAGTAGACACATTTGGAAATGCTAATTTCAAGAATGGAAATTGAATTAACATTCTTCCCTCAGACTTTCAACAAATATATATAATAAGTCAGATAGCTAAGCCTTAATACGCTCTTGGAAAATATAGCTCGAATGGAACCGTTTAAGGGTCTTCAGTTATATCACTCTGGTGACGCCATTTTGGTTTTCTACGGAACCCTCACAGCAACTGTTCCAAGTATTTATCACTTTCTTTTTATATCAAAGATCCGTTTTATCGCAATGGTTCCATATCGAACCATCCTCATTTCTAAAGAGCCTTTATATCTAAGTGTTCATTGATGGAACAGAGACCACTTTTGTATCCCTGTTCCGACCAGCTGAAGGTACCACCTATTATATACGGTATGGGCATTTCCTATCGTTTAATCTGTCCAAGCTTAAATACTTACCAGTTACATTTCCTCTCTTTTTCTCCAAAAATATTAATGTGTAGGTCAACCCTACGCTATCGAGGAGTTAGAATGGACAACCACACTGTAATTCAGTGTGGTCTTTCCTCCTTACAATGATTTGAACACAGGTGCAGTAATATAGCTCCCATAAAGCGGATGGACATGTATGTAGGCGCTACGATCGTACAGGATTATAATTCTTAGAAATTTGATTGTGTAAAATGTTATCCCGAATAGCTAAGGTTTACATCAACATCCAGATTTGTCGAGTAAAGTTAAGGAATTTCTTAAAGATAGGATAGGTCTGGTACCTTTTAGTTATGTCCCAACATGGCCGCCTCAACATCACATTTGGTTAAATGTTATAATTTACTGTAGAAATCGATAATTTTTTTGACTGCTTCACAATTTCTATAATTTAATGACATTTAAATATCTGCCAATGGTTGGGGGGAAATTTCTGCATCGTCTGTCACTGTTATCCATCTCAGTTGAGTCTGATAGCGTTGTCATGTTCTGATTGGGTGGTGGTATTTTACTTCTGACTGGGGAGGATTTTGGAACAGTCACTTTTAAAGCAAAACGAAAGGCGTGTTTTTTAAACAGACCATGCAATGTCCTCGACAAATGAACAGTAAACAACAACAGTGTTGCCCCATCCCAATGAACAAGCCATCGTACCAAAATGATCCGACTAGCACTGACTGCCTTGTAAAAGGGTCAACTCGGCTGGGAATCAATTGCAGGTCAGATGCTCTTAAACTTTATCGACGGAGTTTTCAAGCAGAATGGTCGATAGTTTTCTTCTTAGAAAAGACCGGTAAACTATTTTATGGAAACAGCGACATGGACTCTTTAAGTTGCATATTTTTGTTTACGGTGAAGATTATTGTGATGTTAGTGCTTGCAAGGTATGCAAATCAAACATCAATCACAAACTGTTTACTTATGGTCATTTTACTTTTTAACACTTTTATCGTTGACATTTGTACATAAAAAAGATTGAAAATTGGAAACTTGTATTTGAAAGATTTTGTAGACTTCCAGAAAGTAGTATATAACAACAGATTGGGGAAGCTGACTGTCAAATCCATCACAGGCGTTGCAATTCGGCTTGGTAGAGTACGTAAAGTAACAGGCCTGAATGAAAAGTATTGTCATGAAAACAGACATGTTGTAATCTCATACATTAAAATGTTTCGTGTTCGGTTCACTTCACCACATTACACTTTAAACTATCATTCTTGTTTTTATCAGCACATTAGCCTCTGTCTACTTTCAACCGAATTCACCAGCACGCACTGGTCTTATATGGCTTGATCAACTAACATGTGATTCGACTGCTTCATCATGGGAGATTTGTTCTCGTGGCGATTGGAGCGATGTGAAATGTGGGCACAATGACGATGTCTTCATAAAATGCGAGGACCTCGGTAAGTTTTCTTTGAGATAAAAAAGTAATTTCCCGTTAAACACCATGAATATAATATTTATCATTTTGGTTTGGAGTAATGATTATAACAGTAAACAATATTAACTAGACATTCTAGATACAGATAGTACAATTTGAACCGTTAATTTATTTTTTCAATGAACGTATTGGATTGTCATTCACAAGGTGTTGGAGATAAATGGGATTATCTAAGACGACTAGGCAGTCCATTGAGGGTTTTGTCATATTTTGAGATGTGTTTCCAGTGTAAATGAAAAACACGTGTATTACATCGAAATGACGGACCAATCATATAACTCTTAACCCGGCTTATCCCCCTTGTGATGAAGCAAATATAAACATAATTCATCCTTTTTTGCGACACTTCAGATTTAGCATACTCTACATAGAAACTTGCTTATTTTTCAAAAATGGTTCAAAGTAGAAAGTCGCTTTAGTTTTCGGCATACATTTTTATACGCCCAAACAGTTATATGGGCGTATCTAGCCGTCAATCCTGTCCGGTCGTCCGTCCGTTCACAATTATTGTGGACGACATAGAGAGTGGGGTTAAATAGGGATGTTAATGAAACTTCCCATAACTGTTTATATTGATACAAGGAAGACGCCTATCGAAACACAGAAATGTCTGATTTGTATTTACTGAATTATTGCCCTTGACTTAAACCCATTGTGGACTCTGTAGAGAACATAGTTCCTTATGGAATTGAATAAAATGTGCTACGGTTGTGTAGATCAGCATAAGAAAGGACCCTATCGAACTTCAGAGTATTTCTTATATTGAAGTCTTTTCAGTGAGAATGACATTTTTCTAAAAAAAAAATTAGAATCATTTAGATGCTTATCGGGTTTACTATTAATAAATGGGTATCGTGGGTTGTAATGAAATGTAAAATTCCGCAAGTATCAAAATTTGAGACTTTTTGACTTTCAAACAACAACTAGAAATAGTCTAATTTAAATTGTAGTCGATCCTTATATAATTTTACCTGAAAACTCTGAAGCTATCTCATTTAGGGTACTGCGACACATTATTGTTTATTGCTTTTGCCTGAAAATGAACACCCTAGTTCCTAAAGTATATCATTTTACCATGGTGATGTGGCTGTATTACCATCCCCATCGCTATTTGTAAAATGATTTCGAAAAGATTTATTGTGTGATTTATACGCTTTCCTAAGATTGGACAGACAGACGGTTCCAAAAATGGGACATTCTTTTATTGAGGTCAAAAGTTGTTTTACCGATAGATGTAATTTATTTGGTACTAGAATACACTATACTTTTTTCTCTTGACATTTATTAAATTCGCAATAAGTTTCAAAGCCATTCTTGGATCTTCACCAAATTAACCTAGTTGTATTTATGACTATCGCAGCTTTACAAAAATATGTTCGTAGATAATTTTCCAACAGACGTTTTATGTAATAATGAGATATGATGATGTTCCGACAGATGTTTTATATAATAAAGGGATATGAAAAATATTTTTCGTCAAAATCAACCCCCGTTTTCAGCAAAAACTTTAAGGCTCAATAAAAGTATATTTCCTTCTGTATTTCTAGTTAACCAGCCTTGTACTAAGTCTGATCATCTCCTGCACAGTGTTACTTGAACCTTGTCCACAAAAACATATTAAGGCGTAAACGAAGAACTCTTACCAAATAAAATAACCCATAATAGCTATTTTCTTCACTAAATAGCCTCATGGGCTAATTACTTCATCTAAATAATATATACACCTGAGTATCTCTAAGTGATACACATTTATCACATATGTGAAGTGTCACTGCCGTCTATACACATAGATTTATTGAGGAATTGAAGTCCTAGTTTTGCACAACAAAGTATGGTGTTAATATAAAAGTGAAATTAGTCCTAATGTTACCCCCAGTTAAATAGCATGTGTGTTGAACCGCCCCAGTCGTGTCGGTGTGTGGGTGACAACTGTCATGATGATCTGGATCATTACTCGAAATCCTAACATCAAACTTCAAACACCTATCAACCTGGATAATGCAGGCCTTGTACATGTTACACTCTTTAAATATTTCCATGTGGAAGTGCAACGCATTTTGCATTATAATGTATCATTTATGTGTGTATAAATAATAAGATTGTATAAATTTGATGACACCCTCGCTACCGTCAACCAGCAACACTAATGTAGCCTAGTGTCGCCGTATTGATGCTCCACGCACAGAAACAACAGCAGCATTTGTTTCTCTAACAATTCGTGCTATATTCTATTGTCACCTTCCGTAACTCAGATTGTATAGCACTGGTTCGATCCCCATTGGAGAAACGCACATGTTTCTTTCTGTGAATACTCCCACAAACTAGAATAGAAGATTATCTCGGATACACTGTTGGCGACAGTTCTATAATCAGTACCACGCTATAAAAAAGAATAATTTCAATCAAAATCCACCAGACTAAAGTCAATAATATAGTCCATGACGTCATACATTGCGAGAGATATAATCAAGATATAACGTGTTAGTTACTAAGCCAAAATGATATTTCTCTTGTCATACCATGTTATTCCATTCCTCTTAATAATGTATAATATTTTGCTGATTTCCAGACGAATCTTCCGTAAAGTATCATCTGGCGTCGAGTCCAATTCCACACGTTGGGATATATGAGATGTCTCTCAATGGAGTATGGGGCACGATATGCACAGATGATAGAGTAAAACAGGGCATAGATCCAAAAGTCTTATGCAGAAGCCTTGATTTGCCAGTGTGAGTTTAATATATTTAAATGTGATATAGTCAAGTTATTAGAAGACAAACATACTACACTGACTTCTGTTACCTGTTGATCAATTTGAAATATCTTTGAAATGTCACGAATGTGGTTGTCATTAGTGTTATTTTGCAGTGGGCGGTTGGGCGGGAGATTTTAGTTGCCCTGTTGCTCTCATCACTAAGGCGCAATAAGAACCAGTGCTTGTGATATCTTTAATATGTGTCTTGTGAAGTACTGTGGTGTTTTGTTGCCAGTGGCCTTGAGAGAGAATTCCTTCAGAAATCAGTCTTATGAATGTTTTTTGTATGTCCTCGTTTTAAATATTTAAGGCACCCTACTTTTTCTTGCAGTGGTGATGCTAGCATTTTAGCTGAGACGGGTATTTTTGCACACAATTCTTCAAAAATTTGGTTGGATTATTTGGTCTGTACTGGTTCTGAGAATTCCCCTCTGGAATGTCAACATCCGTATTTTGGAGACATTAACTGTGGACCAGGACAATTGACTTCCGTTGGTGTATATTGTGGTAATGTTATAGTTTTTATGATGATTGACTTGTTTCCATGACCCGATGGTCGAACTTTAATCTTTTGAATGGTGGAATTTTCCTCACTAACGGCCAACTAAACAGATATCTCGGATATAATTATATGCTCATTCTTCTATCTTTGTGCCATTGGTGATGTGTCTATAGATATATTTCCCCATGCCCACAATTATCAAAGTAGAATGCAGTTTTAAATGCATGAAGTTGTATGTCAAGTTCCATTGCACAAGCGCACTTTGTGCCTCAGCGACACCTGGTCTCTGCTGACGTTGGTCGAAACCCGCATATAATCGACATCAAGGAGCGACACCTCGGCAAAGGGATAGAACCTAAAAGGGATGTTTAAGTAGTATTTCTCCGGATTTCGCTTTAATTATGCCATGTTTTTCTCTAATGAAACTGTTAGGGCGTATTTTCTAACTAAAAGATTGAAAACATAATCCGCACCCACTTTATGCAGAATGACAAACCACATAAGATATATAAAGTAACTAATGTTCGTAGGAAAATGAATGGTCAACAAAATACAATTGATCATGTGGCTAGAAAATGTGCGCTAAGGAAAGTTCCAGGAAACATTCCGTACAGCATAAAAAACACATTACATAAAAAGTTCATTTATCTGTCTGGCAAGCTGACAGAGGTGTGGACCATGTTGAGACGACATCATGAGATAAGCTTGGTCACGTGACCATTCAACTTACTATCTAAGTATTATTTGAGCACCTGGGGCGGACACTAAGAACCCCAAATTTATAAGGCAGAAGATTTAAGAGTCAAGCGGTTGTTGCCAATCTTAAATACATGACTTACTTAGCCAAAGAAACAGTGCTCTTAAGGCATTCCTAACCTTAATCTGTCTGGGATTTCAACCATCTTGATCGTGATTTATAAAGTGGCCGTAATCTCAAACTAAGATATGACAACTTCTGACTGGCATTGTGTTATACATAACACTGGTTGGGCACTGTACAAAACTGGATAAAATCAGATACCAAAGCATTGGCAATAATATAGACAGTTTTGTGGCAACCCAGTCTGAAAATAATGCATATTAAATGTTCGTATCTATCAATGAGGTGGACTCAAGGTACGAAAGCTTTTTGAACTCTCTCTCTCTCTCTTCCCTCCAACCAAGTCAGTCTACACAGATTAACCAGAGGAAACAGCTGACGTGTGATGTTAAATTATATATTTGTGCTTACTCCTCACAGGGTCCCGGCAGACAACCCCTAATTACTCCCTTAGACTGGCGGACGGTCAAGGCAAAGGTTCTGGTCGACTAGAAATGATGCTATATGGAGAGTGGGGGACAATATGTGATACGAATTTCAATGAAAATGCTGCACAAGCAGCTTGTCGACAGCTAGGTTTCCAGATGTAAGTTATTATTTTCCATGCTTTAATAGATACGTTTATAGCGGACAATGCAATGGTTATTTTTATTATTATTCGAAACAAACTGGACACCTCTCCTAAAGTAAAACATTCAAAACGACTCAATAATGTTACCATTATTATCTTCAGAACTAAATGTAAATTGATTTGATGGAAAACAAATCGAAAATCTGTATGGTACATTATATATGTTAATCTGCCTCGGATCTATGTTATATCTTCAGCACACTGCACTCTGTTTTAATTTGTGATTGTCTGCTTATTAATATGCCCCTTTGAATTGGAAGACAGTTTATAGCGTTTGTTACATACTTTTAGAAAAATATTTAATTTCATAAGAAGGTGACGGACAATTTTTTCGCGAATCTAGAAACGTGAGCTATGTCCTGTCTCTCGATATAGTTGTTGCTAGCACCTTATTATAGTTGCTTCAGTTCGGAATAAAACAGCTCTAAAAAAAAAATATTTCAGAGATGTGCAATTGGTGAAAGAAAAGGCAGTCAAACAGGGAACTGGTCGAATCTGGAACCTGGCAATGACCTGTTCAGGATTCCAAGACACTTTGGAGTCGTGTTCAATTACCTTCAACACGGGATCAACTTGTGATCATTCACACGATGTCGGGGTCCAGTGTAGTGGTAAAGGCTCTCTCCATTCAGGTAGGGCATATCGTTTAATTGTTCGGAGGATAAACTATTTTGCTTTTCTAATCAAACATCTCATAAACTGAATTTGCTGTAAACAATCAATATAGAATCTCCCATTTTGTAAAGTCAGAGAAGGATTGTTTCAATTTAAGATTTAGGTATTAACAATATTTTCTGGACTGATTGATCCCAGATTGCTACATTTTAGTATACAACCGTTACGCATAATTATGTTAGAGACATAGAAATCGTAAAACAGAAGCAATATGTATCTGAAAATAACGTTAATTTAGGTCATGTAATATTATCGGATGGCTACTCGTTATATATAACTATAAGAAACAGATGAGCTGTATATGGGCTGTCAGAATTATCTATGCTGGTTTTGTTAACAGGTGGATTGATGATTTGGTTAGCTCTTTGTGCTATCCTAGTAACAACAGTTAGGCCATGAACGATCAGGTAAGTTTGAAACACACATTACCCATATGACTGAAGCAGGTTTATAATAGGGGCACACGAAATAATATAGTTACTTATTCTTTTTAGCACATAGCTTAACTGTCTTATTTTCGATAACTTGGGATAACACGTCGTTACTGTTCTAGTTCATATTATTTAACAGATTGAAACCCGTCCGGGAATCGAAACAACGACCCTCAGTCTTATGGACCGAATCGCCAGTGGTAAAAGCCGGCCACCTAGACCACTCTGCTTTCCGACCTTCTAATTACTATGTTTTAAAGATTTAAACTCAAGAAGGCATTGCAATGTATTGATGACATACAAGACAGTTTAGTATTTATTTTCCATACACCCCTATAAACATAGTGCTCTAATGGAACATTTTTAGGTTCCTCAGTCATGGCTCTAGGAGAACCCTGTATGGTTCTGTATGGAACCCTCACAGCAACTTGTCAAAGTATTTATCCCTTTCTTCTTATATCATAGACCCGTTTTTGTCGCAATGGATTCATATAAAACCTTCATCTTTTCTAAGGAACCCTCAAAGAACCATTACTTCTAAGAGTGTACAATGCCATACTTCATTTCAATACGGGGATTTCCAGTTATGACGTTACGACAACAGAGTGACGTCCCTTTGCGAAATAACGTTATCACTTTACGGCATGGGAGGGCCAATCCACGGTTTTAAACATTGGCGGTATAGGGAATATTGCCAATATGAATTTCCCTTTCCCATAGCTTAAAATATTATTTTTCGCAAAAGTTACAATTTAAAAGCTATATTTTCCTGAA
>JARDVA010073397.1:0-11894 GCA_030265315.1 Mopalia swanii
GTGTTTGCGTTAGATCTCAATGTCAGCGACAATCAAAATACGGGGAGCGTTTTTGAGATCTAATTTTAATTAGATTGCACTGCTCCTTGCCCAATTACGGTGAAAAACCAGCCCCGTGATTGCCGGAGCCACACTACGTGACTCACTCATATACCTAATGTTCGACAGACGGACTCGAACCCGTGAACGGTAAATCGAAGGAAGGTTAGTAAGCGCACTCGCTATACCAATAAGCCACGGCCGCAGGTCCAATAACCACATGAACAAATTTTTTATCGCACCGTATATTTAGATTCTTAATACTACGGCAATATGCTTGTATCTGAGATTATTAAGCAATGGGCTTACACAATTCTTTTGCATTGTTAAATCGATTGATTGATTGATTGATTGGTGGATTAATCGATTGGCAGGATGATCGTTTTTTTTAACACAACATGTCTAGGTCAACAACGGCATTTCACAATGTTAATACCTACCTCGAGGTATTTCAAACCATTAAGGATATATAAATGAAAACAAAGCGGTTTTAGCCATCACAAAATATGAATATATCAATAAAGGTGAAATGTTCTCAAGTTTCTAGCAGCGCTTGATCTATAGATTCTTATATCGATTATGAATTAGAATAAACATTTTTTAATATAATACTCATATTACTTACAAACATATTTTCCTTTGCTACATTTCAACTGTTAAAAGCGAAGTACATCTTGGTGTACCCGTATCGTAATATATTTGTAAGAAACAAAAACGTATTAATAAGCACGCAGATTTCAAATGAAAAGACACAATATAACAGCAAGCGCTCATATTATATGATAAGGGGAAAATGTTAAGAATAAGCGCTCATTTTATAAGACTAGGTGCACGATGTACATGTAGCAATAAGCGCAAAAAGTATAGGATTAGGAGCAGATTATATTATTAGAAGCGATTTGGCGATATTATAGGATTAGGGGCAACATTTATACGATTAGGCGCAAGAGGTTATGTAAGAATAGGCGAAACAAATTATACGATGAGGAGCAAATTATATGATTAGGCGCAAAATAAGATTAGGCGCAAAATTTATACGATTAGGCACTCCACTGGCCCCACTAAGTCAGGTTTTATGTTCTAATTATGTCTGAACAATGGTGTCTGAATTTTGTTTAATGACCGGATCTATATCCTTTACTGGTGATGATACTGTTTCACATCGACCTGCAGTATTATCTAGATAGCGCTTACATGCTGATTGGATATAATTCAATAATCGAAGTATGCTGCAATAAATATTAGCTAAAATCTTGCGCGTTAAACAGGTAAAAATCACCATCAAATAAAACTGTAGGGTTTTTCTCCCACTTATTTTCTTAGCATGTTGTTTAAGTCTCTAGGCGTATTCGACTGGACGTTTTCGTTGAGCACGGTTAAAGTCTACGATTTTTGTTTACTGAATACTTGATCAATTTGACATAGAAAGAACTTGTACTTCACGAATGAACCAGTCCATCAAAATTCTAGACAAAAGAAAACGTCCAGTCGAATCCCACTTCTGTGTTTGTGAAAAGCTGGCGCCACCACCGATATTCACAAAAATGGTCTTCTGTTATAGGCCTACCGAGTTTATGGGAAATGTAACATGAATATATATCTTTAAAATGAGATGTGAAAAGTACTGAAAACCTATTCGAAATTCATCCACGCGGCCATGTCTTGCTACTTAAATCCATAAAAAGAAGAATTCCACAAATATTGACCAATCAAATATTGTTCGTTCCAACATAGGTGCCTACCTAACGATACCTATAGAATTGACTGTTTATAGTAGGCTTTATCTTTGACAGTTCACACATGCTATTAACCCGTAACGAACAAGAGTGTTAGTCGCGTGACGTCAAGGACAGGGTTGGTCACGCCCAAAATGTCGGCTGCCAGTGGTCGGTATATATCTGCAATCCTCATGTTATTTTAGAAAATGAAGAACCGAGAAGTCGATACAATATTTAATATTAACCTTTCAAGAGATATACCGGTAGGGGTAATTGCAGCTGGGAGCATCGCTTTGACCTGTTGTTAGCGGCTTATCGTCGTTCGAGAAAGCGGTCCCTGGGGTTCGTTTTAAAAAACGATCTTAGCTTACGTAGAACGTAAATACCATGAAGACCAGTGCTGAAGACATGGTGATGCCAAGGCCGTTACGTTCAACGTAAACTTAGATGGCTTTGTGAAACGGACAGGGAGCTTACCAAGCAAATTGCATTATCAATTTAAATTAACGCAAGTCCTGGGATAAATTTTTATTGGCAGGTCGCTTAAAAGCCTAACTTAGCAAACTCAACAACATGGCGACAATGTTTTATTTTGGTTGCACTTTTATTTTGTAACGTTGTTGCAACGGAATTCTGTAGACTACCAGTTATGTTCCTACAACCTTAGATTATGTACAACAGCAAAGAAACATAAACGTAATAGCAACGTTGTAGTATTTTTGTTGAATCATGAAACGTTTTGACAACATTGCTATTATGCTGTTCAAAACTCGCTACCAATTCACAAGTAAGTCTCGAAGCAGTCGATTTGTATTTCTACAACGTTAAAAAAGCGTTTTGACAACGTTGTATCAACTGGTACAAACTAACAACCAATTTTCCAATCTCCTGCGCAGCAGGTACGTTTTGTTTGTTTCCGTGCTCTCAGCATAGCCTACCCAGTGAATACCAAGTAAACCTATGGTAGAGACTGCCAAATTTCAACGTAAATTTACGTTGCAGTAACGTTATTAGGTTACTCTGCAACGTTACCAATGTATAGCTATATACAGTTACGTAGTACGTTTGCTGTGCAGTTATACGGAGTCATTGATTTGTGACAGCGGTTATGTAAACACTATCACTGATAGGTTCATGGCTGTCGATCACTCTAGTGGTGACGCTTGGCCAATTAAAGTACATTTAAAGCACATGTAGCAGGGTTAGTAAGTCTCGTTCTCTTGTACTTCAATTCCGGGTACCTCGTTCATACTGTCCCTATGTTTTGAATATCGATCTGCATGAGCCGTATTTTGTGTTGACACTGAATGCAGCTTTAAGACTGTCAGAGAGAATGCCGAGTTTTTAAATTTTCGATCATGCTGGAAGTAGAAAGAATGCAAGTGGTATCCGGAAACGGAGTGAATTGCGTAATATATCGCAAGTCACATGACGTGACCTACAGACCCTACTACTCAGCGGAGCGACAAACGGCATAAAAGAAGAGTTACATGTAGTGGTATTTGTAGTGAAACCCAATTTACTTACCCATTGTCTTTAATGAATTGAATAGAATCGATCCCTTGGCTACCAGTTTGTGGAAATCTAACGCATGTCTTGCTTTCCCAGCTGGCAATCCCATTTCGAATAGCCGTTTGGTCACTGAAAGCTAGCAGCAAAAACAATTTTAGAATTAATGAAGGATAGCTTTTGATAAATCGTGCATTAGGCAAAGAAGGAAAAGTAAGAAGCCCACGTGTCTTCAAAATTGCCTGCTTTAAATCAAGCACAAAGTGTTACCGAGATGTCGCTCCATACATTTTGCAATTAAGGTAAGAAACCCCACGTGTTAAAATGTGCAAAACACCTTTTCAACTCCATAGTATTAGCATTATGCGTGAGCTCTAATTACGGAGATTGATCAAAACATTGTAGTCACAGATTCGAACAGAATATTAAAATAAGTGGCGTTTTTTCCTTAAGGGGGGGGGCGCAGGGTAATGCCAAACACTCATGACGATGCGCCAACCAAATGGGAAAGGATGGTTTGCCATCTACGGGTCATCTACGGTGACCTATGATCACCGTAGATGTCTCTGGGAAATATAAGGACAAGACAATAAATGTCATTTATAGTATGCAACAACAAAAAACAGGATTGTCATGGGATGTGAGGAGAAAGGAAACATTGAAAATGTGTTTGATTTGCACTGATGAATGATTAGCTACCACTCGAGTGTCAAGTGCGGAATATGAACGTCAAATTGGGAAAAAAAACATGTGTTTGCTTTTATTGAAAATGATGTTGGTTATGTCGAGAAAACATTTAGTTTGTTGCGTTCATGCGAAGTTAAGAAAACTCCACTGATAACGACGGGGTCACAGTGACGTACCCCTACTATGCCATCTCCTCGATACTGAATTGATTGATTTGTTGGTTGATTGATTGAAAATTTGATCGACTGATCGTATTGACAGAAGGAAAGACAACTTACAGAAATCTACATTGCGGAATTGCCAACGAACAATTGCGCCCGACCAAAGAGAACTCTGGCTGGAGATAATCTTCCTCTTCTTACGGCTGGGATTTGTACCCTTTGGTCCGCGACTGAATAGCAATGAGAATAAACTACTCGCTTGTTGGTTATTAACTCGAGTTGGTAATGGTCGTGGCTCAAGGTCCGGGTCAGGACTATTCCCAATTATAACAGGCGTGCCAAAAAGCGGAGACCGGATACTCGGGTCGCCAGGTAGTAGGTCTCTAATTCCTAAACTGGACCTGGGTTGAGGAGTTAAGTCAACAGGCCCGCCCACCAAAATGGCGGCCGTCCGACTATTCAATAAAATATCACCCTCAAACAGTTCATCTTCTGTGATGTCAAACACCGTGGGCTGTAAAATAAAGAGGGAAAACCTAGACAGTAGACTAATTGTGCTGAATATATCCAAAACATGGAGTACACATCATTAACTACTATAAGAACATTGACATTGCGTTCGATTTTTCGCTTCTGTCTTAGGTACGGAACTAAATAGGCAGCTTAGAAAACGAAAAGCAGGACATTTTGAAAATTGTGATAGTCTTCGAACGCTTTCTTAGAGTATGAGTTGTAGTACCGACTTAACAGGGTCTCAATCGAATTGCGTCTTTTAATGTTTTCTTTTCATCGTTTTTGTTTTCAGGATTTTTGTATTCAGTCTTGGTTGATACGCATTTCACACTAGGTTGATATGCAATTCACACTAGGTTGATACGCAATTCACACTAAGTTGATATGCAATTCACACTAGGTTGATACGCAATTCACACTAGGTTGATACGCAATTCACACTAGGTTGATATGCAATTCACACTAGGTTGATACGCAATTCACATTAGGTTGATAAGCAATTCACAGTATTCACACTAGGTTGATACGCAATTCACACTAGGTTGATATGCAATTCACACTGGATTGATACGCAATTCACATTAGGTTGATAAGCAATTCACACTAGGTTGATACGCAATTCACATTAGGTTGATACGCAATTCAGACCATATAGGTTAATACTCATTTCAGCTTAGGTTGATGCGCAACGTGCACTAGGTTGATATGCAGTTCAAACTATATAGTCGGACAAGCATTTCAGACTAGTTTTAAACATACTTCAGTCTAGATAGGTACGCAATTCAAACTACCTAATAGCGAATCTGAAGGCTCCTACCATGCGTATCGGTTCATTGGCTGTCCTAGTTAGTTAACCTTTCAGTATTCAAGTCTTGAAGATTCGACATTGCCATATACAACATGCATTACCATTACTCGAGTAAGTAACACTAACTTACCGGTGCTCGTCCAATGCTGAGAGCTGCTCGTCTCGTGGCGTCATATTTCCTACAAAGGACATCCAATCGTTCGTCCAACGACTGTCCGTAAAGAATTGGCTCTATTTGAAGCTGAAACAATGATAAGGACGAGGCTGGTTAATTGCTAATTGAATGTTGCTAGGACAAAATTTGTTCATGATATGTTTGTGCCAAAGAAAGTCTCAGTCCGACTACAGACTCATAGCACTGCGTATTGTTCTACAATCTTATAAATAATATGGCTCTAATAAAACTCGTTTATGTTCTTTCGCCATTGCTCTGGTGGAACCCTGCATGGTTCTGAATGAAACCCCCACATCAACTGAAACTGGAGTTCGTCTTTGATTTTTTAAAATGTTTTCTGAAAGTTGTATTTTACATTTTTGTAAGACTTTTCAAGGTGGGGTAGACAAAAAAATCAACTGTGATCGATCATATCAAATTTAAAAAAAATGAAGCCCCGTTTACTAGTTCAACGACTATTTCTTCTAGGTCAACTAATCTATTGAGTTTTATCGTTATTGCACTTCGAGAAATAAACCTTGAAAAATTCAATCTATTTTTTTCTGTAATATTTTTAGCAGTAATAATTGGATTTTCACGACAGCCCTAAATATGTAATCCTGAGTATTCAAGCTTTCCAAAAATATATACATATATATGGTTTGGATTTATACTCTTGTGCATAATAGACTAAATACAGCAGGTGTCCTGAAAATTGACCAAGGGGTCCAGCAAGACCGTAAAGCACCATTTTTGTCGTAATGATTCCACCTTGAACCATACTTATTTTGTAAGAACCATCAAAGAGCCATTATTTCTAAGAGTGAAAAAATACCAGGCTACATACAATAAAAAAATATCTGTTTTGAGTGAAAATGTTACCATGATACCGGAATTGATTTATACAAAATGTTATTGGAATGGGATTCAAATTAAGCAATTTGCTTATGTTTTGTCTCCCTAATACAATATAAACGAATACATTCATGGATAATACGGCAAATAAGTAATCGAAATTGCAATGTAAGGAATTTAAGAGCTTGCACATTTTAGATGGTCATATATTGCATGCATAATTAAATCTTCTTGAAAACATTATATAATCAATAACATAAGTCATAAGGGTTTCATTGTCTACTACTGATATAGAAGTATAACCAAACAGTACACGAGTCTCATCGACGATTAAGTGGTATACGTGTTGTATTAGTGATAAATAGTTGGCGTGACGCTGTGTATTTGATACAATCAAAAAATACTGATAAACAGATTCACACCTGTCCCCCCCCCCCCCAAAGGCAATACCAGGTATCATTTAATTGATTAAGAAACAAATGTTCATTTAAAGAACTAAAACCAGTTCGTAATCTACATAGCAATACACCGCCTTCTCTGTGGCCAATATAAAACCAACGTTCAGGAGTAGCAACCCTGAACATAGCGATCAGGCTGGATTTAAATTCTTTTAACAGAATTTACAGATTGAATAGGATTTGGTAAGGAATTCCATTCTGAACATATTTTGGAAAGATAGAATTGCGGAATCTTTCTGTGCGACAGAAGAAGGGTGTCATAATAGTCGAGTTTCTTACGCTATATATGGATTTCTCTGATCTGTAGTAGCTGGAAGTTTATCTTGTAAATACCTTGGGGTTTCTCCGTTGATTATTTTGTAAAACATAAGTGTAGTTAGCCTGCGTTTCTCAGACTTAATTGCTCGATTATAGAAAGAGTTTCCGAAGACGGGCTTCTAGTCATACCTGTTATTATTCTAAGTGCTTCTTTTTGTAGGGGTTCGAGTTTAATTTCGACACGTTGGTCAACGATGTCACCATACTCTAAAGACGGTCTAGTAAAACTGTTGTACATAATTTCTAAAGATCTCCTATCAAAAACATACTTAAAACGTCTCATTACTGATAACTTCCGTTGTCAGGCATTAATTATATTAGAAATATGATTATCCCATGCAGCTCGGTAATTAAATACTAAACCCAAATGTTTGTGGGTTCTCACTTTTGCAATGGTAGTGTTGTCAAAAACGAAATCTAAGCCAGACGCTGATTCTTTCACAGACACAAGCAAGGATTTAGTCTTTTACAGGTTAAATTCAACTAACCATAAAATACTATGTAGGTCTTGTTCAAGGAGTACTTTGTCTTGTCGACAAACAGTCTGAACTTATATAAAGACATGTGTCGTCAGCGTACATGTGCAAACTAGATACAAGTTTTTCGGGAAAATCGTTTATGTATACACTAGAAATAATAGAGGCCCTTGAGGAAAACCAGCGTTTACTGGATTTAGATTAGATGCAGACCCACCCAAGACCACCCTTTGTTTGCGATTGGTTAAATAATGTTTAATCCACAGAAGCAATTGTCCATCGATTCCTACCCGTTTTAATTTAAAGAACAAACCAGTGTGCCAGACCCTATCAAATGCTTTCGAGATAAACTCGATGATGAAAAAAATATAAACTGAATTTTTTTCTTTTCATCAAGTGCTTGTGCTTGAACAATGTCATGATAGATGTCCAGGAGTTGTCTGACAGTTGAGCGGTTGGGTAGAAATCCCGACTGTGAAGCAGAAAACTTTTTGTATATATGATTGTAAATGTTTTTAATAACTCTCATTTCAAGTACTTTGCTAATGCAACGGAGAAGAGAAATCGGGCGGTAGTTCTTTGTAGCGTTTTTATCTCCCGATTTAAACAAAGGGGTGACATGCCCTATTTTCCAGCTACCCAGGAAAATGCAAGTATTTAACGAATTATTCAAAAGGATAGATATTACAGGAGCTAAGGCGAATCGCTCATGAAACAACAATCTGTTGCTAACGGAATCCAGCCATGTAGCTTTAGACAGGTCTAGAAGATTCAAAATGTCTAGTACCTCTTCTGGTGTTGTATTTATCTGATTTAGGTTTATTTAAGGCAGAGGTCCAAAAAGAGGTAACTCTGCTTGTGATTCATCGACATTTGTTATACTAGTAAAATAGTTATGGAGTAAATTGGCTTCTGCCTCATTTGTAACAGCATATGTGTCGTTGTCACAACTCAATGGCGAAACTCCAGACAGATTATTTTATGTGGATTTACATGTAAGATTTACATATTTTCCACCATTCCTTCACAGAAATGTCGTTAGTATTAATTTTGTTTAATTCTGTATACAGTGACACACAATACGTCTATTGATGTGATTTTTGTAAACATTGATTAATCAAGTGTAAAGTACGGTACGTACAATGTACAATAGACCGCCGTATCATTACGTATAGATATAACAATTGTGAGCTGACGGAGGTACAGCAAAATGAACTTAATTGTGATAGTAGGCTTACGTTGCTATAGCGAAACAATCAGTACGCTGAGGTTCCGCTGGTTTCCCTACTCCTGTTCTCTTGGTGTCTATGTCTTGTATCGTTTTAAAGAAATGGCGACATACAAAATTCAGAACTTTAATACCAAACACATTCATTTAACACGTATTTTTGACATATACTAGAGAGATACATTCATGCATTGTGAATGTAATGCCGATAAACTAGTCAACGGTCCGCCATATTCATTTTCAATCCAATTAATCTGCCTATACGATTGGTCAATTCTGAAGTTCCCGTAGAATTTAATCTATCTTCTTAAAGTATATTTATTAAGATGGCGGATCGTTGGGTAATTGGCAACATACACGCCTCGCGACGTAAAGTTGATGATTTACACTTCCCATAAGTTGCGCGAGGGACCCATGATTAGATTTACATAAGGTAGGAAACTTGTCTGCAGTTTTTTTTATTCGTTTCTCGCGCAGTTGATGAGATTTTATTGTTGTTTGGTAAGACTTAGATGTGTAACATGCGGATCTTATTTATAAAGCTAATGTCATCTTTACTTTAACAACGCTCCGAGAGTCCTCCTAAAGTGTACGATTTCACATTTTGATCTTACAATTAATTAGATGCGATTACTTATCTTACGTAGACTCTATAGTGTATAGAGATACGAAGTGCAGCTGTACTTAAACTCTAGAAATACGGTCTGCCTCAGAATACTTAATAACGTTGAATGTGCATGACCTGATTACCGCGGAAGACATTTTTAAGCGAGTGTGGTACTGCTGAGAAATGATTGATTTTGACCTGAAAATGGACGTCAAGTGGTCTTTTTTTGGGTCGGTCTTACCCACAAGTGTTCAAGGTAGAACACGAGATGGATTGAGTCAGGGTGGGGCGATGCAATTTTTATATTTTGGAAGCTAATTACCAAGCCATGGTATCTTTCTGCTATTTCTAGCCGTTAGGAAGTTCATGTAGCATAGCTAACTATATATGACAATTGTACGGCCTGGCCTAGTTTTAAACAGTCTCATTATCTTCCTTCAACATTTGTGTGTTAGATTGACCAATTAAACCACTGCAGGGACGTCCATATTCACGTAAAGGCAATAATCTCCCAGAGTGCGCATGGCACAACTGTAGTGGCAGGGTACTAGGCTACATATGATTGTCACGTGGTCCTCCAACGTGGACAGTGCCTCAGAATCCACATAGACCTGCACGGTATCGTTGCACTTTAATTTTATTTGCACAGGAGTGCATGTGTTAGGTATTGAACTCCGATGAATATTCCAAGAAGAGTGCAGAGCATTTTGTGGTACTATTAAAGAGGTTGTACCTCTATTGACTGTATATATATATTTCAACGATGTAAGTATTCTCATCTACCATAATAGCTGGTTGAACATTCGGTTGAATCTCTAGAGAGCCTATTTAGTCAGTTAAGTGTTGATCCTGACAGACAAAAACCGCGGGCTCGGTCCCCTTTGAAGACATGCAAGTGTGCTTTCACTTCACTCAAGACAAACATAATTATAGTTTTATTGTAGAGAAAGAAACTTTTGGTTGCCCGCAACAGAATTCGAACCCCGGTCTAGCGGGACCAGTGCTCTAACCAACTGAGCTACAAAGACTCACTGTATTCCGACTACATATTATCATACAACTAAAGTATACATTGACCAGAAGGGAAATAAACTCTTTGACTAATTGTGCTACGCAGACTTAATACAGTTTTTGCTATTATGTGTATAGATTGCAATTTGACGTGGATATGACCTAATCTTGATTCAGCCATAAAGGAAAAAGTGTTCATGTTCTCAAACACAGATTAATGTCTGCCGAAGGGTAACATGACAAATTCAACATATACTCCGGCTAGAATGCTAACGCCAGTTAAACGATCTGTACACCATTCGAAGGCTATTTGTTTAATTTATTTTGTGTTTTATTAAAAGGCCCTCCGGTTATTGACATAAATGTGTGCAGACGTACACAGACTAAAACGTCAGACAATCATATTTGCTAAGTAAGACGTCATGCATGTGTTCACTATTCAATCAGCTTTTTCAGTCGATTTAAACAATTTCAGGTAAAAGCAGAAGAGATATTCCGCTGTCGATCTAATTAAAACTAGATCTCAAAAATGCTCCCCGTGTTTTGTTTGTCGCTATATTGAGATATAACGCAATCACTCTACTTTTACTGTTCAATTAGGTCAAGCTTACTGGGGTTCACAAAAGGTCACAGTTTCAGTTGTCCAATAAAAACACAGATAACTCGCCATGGCAAGCACCAAGTTTGGCCAAAACAAGCAGAAGTTGTACGATTTTCTTCAGTGTTGATGTTTTAAGTCGCATGTAGTAAACAGAGGAAAATGCAGCTCCACTCAAAGTATATCATTTGAATGGTGTGTGTAATGTTGACTGTGCGTGTATCCGTTGGTCATGTGAAAATATGCATTCGGGAAACTTCGTTTCTTCGGCGGAAATCTACGGCTTTTACAAACCAGATTTGAGAAGCAGCTCTGTGATTGGTCAATTTTATAAACCAATCGACATTGTAAGTAAGATAATTGCGTTAGATCGCAAAAGAGCGACAAAGAAAGCACGGGTCAATGTTTTTAAAATGTTATTTCAATTAGATTGATTCCACTGTTTACAGTAGACCGTAATACCAAGGGAAGTAGTAATAAATATTGCGGGCGAATATATCGTTGCAGGACTATATCGCAAAATTATGATCGCAACAAGAACATACAAAGAATAGGGAGAAATTTAAATGAGGTATAAAATAAGAAAATATGTCCACAAGGATTCCATCTAAACGAGCGTGGCGGCCAAACGGCTGGTCACTCGAATTCATGTTTGGTCGTACATCAAACCATACTATTCGAATGGAGTCCCTTCATCACTTTTCAGTTAATCACAGAAGAATAACCTAATTTAAGCAGTCCGGCTACACCCCCC
>JARDVA010073508.1:0-11894 GCA_030265315.1 Mopalia swanii
CCTCTCGGTTTTCCACCATACTTGGGCAAGGAACAGTGTGAAGTGGACAATCCGTTGTCATATAAGTGAAATACCCTCGAGTACGGCGTTAAATTATTTCACATTTAAATTTTAAAAAATTATTGTGTTAAATTGTCATATTTCACAAGAAATCTTAAGTATTTTCCAGAGCTGTCTTTATAATGTTAGTAATATGAGGCTTGTGATATAGATTTGGTGTAAAAATAAAAGCGCTTTCTGTTTTGTTTCATCTGTTTTTTGTCACAAGTTACCTGATTTATACATATGACTCTCTGAAATGAGCATAAACCCAAGGCTTTTTTTTAATAATCAGCCAAGGGAAAAACTTCTTGCTACGTAAACTCATTTTGTGACCCATCCTAAATACCCAAATCTCTAGTGTTAAGGAACTTTAAGCATTGTTACTTTTTTGTACTTTAGCACTTTATACAATGTATGTAAGTAGGGCCTCCTTTCATAATTCAACTCATTATCGCCTAATGTGTCTACTTTCTATAGCCGGAGTAACAAGTTTCGTTGGGCTCAAATTCCAGTATTATAAGAACACTTGCCCGGGACCTTTCACCCAATACATCATTTCTAAAGAGATCCAAACTCCCAAAGAAGTAGCTGGAGTTAAACTAACACTGACAAAAAACAGTGTGTAAAACCGTAAAATCACACATCTTAAGTGCTCTCATAATGCACAATGGTTCAAACTTGAAGCACTTCATATTGAGGGTTTGAAAACAGCTCCTTCATTCATTCACAAGAAAAATTGACCCATTTTTACTCACTCATAATTTTCCCCTTTAACAGTTTACTTTCTGGCGATAAAACACCTCTTTGTGCTGCGGTGTGTATGCGGTGAATAAACCATCTGAAGTGCCCGCTTTTTTCTTCTAACCCTTTCACGTAATTTGACATCTTTACAATTCGGAGGCAACCATAACTACAGAGGCACACACATTATCTTTAATAGCTGGCCAAGTTTTTAATTCACTACCCAGTTAATACAACGTACACCGTGAATCTTAGAGAATACAAACTATAGTTATAGAGCCAGGCTAAAAACCTTTCATATAATACTCCTTAATCTGTGTACTCTCAGGTCGTAACAATATCGAAGTGAACATTTTTATGCTGTATTCCTGGAATGTCTGACTTTCTATTCTATGCATTTCTTTGGTGTAATCGTTCAGAAAATAACAATTTAGAAAAATTCTTTTGAATAGTGAATCATATTTATAAATGTATTTCTTTTTGTGTTTACGTATTTTTCATAAACTTCTTTTTAACAGGTCACTTAACTGCCTTAAATGTGTTAAAAGCAAATATTTCTCTGATAAGGCATAAGTGAAATTGTTAGGTGCAACTTAACTTGAAATCTGAGTGTGAGATGTTTACTAGAAGTCTTGTAGGTCATTGGAGGGTGCTTCCAGTTGCCCTGGGGTTATCCAAACTATGAAGTCAATCAGTAGTCAGTCTTTCATTTGTTCTTTGGATTGTTCTGTGTTGTCAAGGGCACACAGCCTGGTTTTCATTGGTTACTGGGCAAGCACTGTGTTAATATTATGTTTTTAACACAACCAAAAAAATGCTCCATGTTTTACTATTGTCGTGTTTTATCTGACTGACACACTTATTTAATATTATTGCCTGCAGCCGTGGCTTAGTTGTTAATCTGTGCACTTACTAAGCCTACTTTGATGTACCATTCACGGGATCAAATCCATCTGTCCACGATCAGGTATATGAGCAGGTCACACTTGGTGGCCCCCGCAACCGTGAAAACCACCCACAAGAGCGACACTAAACCCCAATCAAACAAACAAAAAATAAACGTAATATTATTTATTTAATTTCGATTCCTTATGTTTTTCACAGGAGCATGCTCGCCGTGAGGAAAGTTATGTGAGACTTCAGCACCACCGAGCTGTGATAAAGGAAGATGTGTATCAGCTACAAGAACATACAAGAGAACAAGAGAGGCTTAATAAAATTGGCTTAAAATCGGACTTGCATTCAGATTCATATATATATTCTTAAAGTAGAAAAAAAAAGTTAACAATAATGGCTAGTTAAATTTAACAAATTGTTCTGAACACCCGTCAGCAAACTAAATTAATGGAAGAACTGTAACATTTAAATTAGGATTAACACATTGAAGTGTTAATGCCAACAAGAAATAATAATTTCCGAATTGATTTTAAAATTGATATATCTATTCAAAGTTTTGCAGTTGCCTGCACTAGTATTAAGATGAGTCTGTACATGACTTTGCAAAGCTTTTCTCTTCCATTTTTAGCCCAACTTATTTTACTTTCACTTGTTTTAATTATGATGAAAATGTGCTTGCATAAGACGAAGTAGAACAAATTTTCACACAAATGTATTGATTAATAAAGTAAAGTACAAGCAAGTCAATATGTGTTTCAAGTTTAAGAAATAGTCAAATATATGTTTTTTCTGCTGCTTTTCTGCAGTCTGTAATGGTGGCCACATACATGTAGACCTCTCACCTATTAAGTCTGGTTGGCTAAGTTAGCTAAGTGGCCGGCATTTGCTACTGGAGATTTAGTAACGGAAAGATCTGGGTTAACAAAATTTTATGAACTTGAATCAGTTAAAACATTAAAAAAGATGTTCCAAAATAACTAAAGCATTGTTAAGATCCAATTTCTAAAACAAAAAAAATATGTATCTTGTTTTCAGACACTGCGTATAATGTTTTCAGATACTGAGTAATTCGTTTTCAGACACAGAATTATCATTTTCTGATACTGAGTACTATATCGTTTTCAGATAGAGTCATCGTTTTCAGATACTGAGTATATTGTTTTAGATACTGAGTATATTGTTTTGATACTGAGTATATTGTTTTTGTTTTTTGTTTATTAGCTTTTTGTTGGCATTTTAAAAAAAATTTAAATAATGTTTGAATGTTGATAAATAGTCCATTATAAACGTTTCACTCTTTCTCTCAGCATTATTTCTATGTCTCAGAATCATTATGTAAATTTAGTCCTATTCTTTGTTTATGGAAATTTTGAAGATGAGAAAAAGAATGCTTATGTCATTACGTGCTGGTATGAAAAGTTCATTAGACACTTTTTGGTTCTTTGGGATAGCTCTTGATAACCCATCCTTTTGGGGAAAAAAAACATTGTTTCTAACCCATGACACAAGAAAAGTAGTCAAACTTCAGTGGGTTTGAAACTTAATATATACATGCCAATCATTGTGCTTTAAGATATGGCTTTGTTTTAATGGAAAACAAAAAACATACATTCTTTTGCAGTATTACGTCATTCTCTAAATTGACAATAGGCCTCTGGGTAATGGCAGTATATTTCAAGAATGGTGTGCTGTCTTTACTCAGCACTGGAAGAAAATTAATTTTAAACTGAGTAAAACACTGCACATTTTAATTTGTTTTAGAGTGGCTATTGTTAATGACCATCAATTTTGTTTAGAATTTTTTTTTATATCTGTACTACAAGGAATTAGGGCATATTAACAAAGAAAATTATGTTTGCTGAGAAATGCTGATGTTTTCAACCTGAAAAGTGTGTTCCTGCCTCCCAGGCATATTTCTAAGCCTTTCAAATAGCTTCTATAGGTGTAAATCTATGGACGAAATTTTAGGTGTTTTAGGGTACATGTGTATGACTGACATAAAAGCTGACTAAGGTAGTACATGTATGTACTTACGCCTTATAGATATAGATTTTTATATACAAAGTACTATATATGCTTGCCAAAATTATTAAATATTATTTTAAATTTATATAAACTAAATTTTGTATAATAGATGCAGTTACAAAAAAAGATCAACAAATCTTGTCAGTATGAACTTTAAAATGCAGGATGGTTTTGAGTTAATTTGTTTACAAAATTTATTTTATGATCTGTGAAGGTTTTTGTTGAGATATTTTTTATCTTCAAGTGTATTTGTGTATGAGTTGTGATTAAGTTCCAAGGGTAATTATTAAATATTTCATCAAAAAATGTTAAGATACTATTTTTCAGATTTTTAATTTACAGAATAGATTTTGTTGTTTTACATGTGGAATTGCTGTTCTTGTCCACAAAATACCTAATTTTTCAGGTTTTTGAAATGTTGAATTTATATATAAATTGTGATAAAACTGTAGCAAATCTTGCAGAGAATGTTATATACATAAATATACATTATGGACTAGCGAGAATATGTTTATTTTTACTAAAGTGGTATTCTCACAATTTGAATGCCATCCAAACCATCTTCTCAATAGAGGTTTCGGACCACTTGGAATATTAAATGCAGAGTAACATCATTTTGGTCTAGATTGGTCTCACCATGTATATACTACCTTTGAAAACTAAATTTCAAATTTATCTTGTTTTATATTTTTATTTTTATTTTACCATTTCTGTATTATGATTTAAGCATCTCTTTTGTTGTTTTTCATATTACAGATTTGTATAATATAGTATTTCTTTAGTTTAATGAGAAAGGAAACATGTTAATTTTTAAGCCAAAATATTCAGTAGGCCTATTTTAGCTTTATGTGTGATATTAAAGATATTAAAGCAAAAATATTCATTATTAATGCCAAATTATGTTATTGTTTATGCCAAAATATTTTATTTTAATCCAAAATATTCCATTTTGATGAGTTAGTTGTAGCTGAAATGAGAAGACAAAAAAATATTGAAAACAATAGAGGTATTGCTCTAATATTGATATATATTTTGAATAAATGAAGAGAGAAGATTTGCTTTCCTCCATCGGGTTGGAACCAGGGACCTTTGGGTTACAGGCCCAGCACCCTACCGACTGAGCTACAGAAGCTCACGGCAGAATGAGTCTCGAATTCTTACTCAGTGACGATGTTGATGTATATATACTAGATTTTACAAAGAGTGTAAGGTGTTCATAGTCTATACCTTTAACACTGATGGTATTGTGTTATTGTTCTGCAGTATTTGAATCATAGTATTTGTGATAATAGTTGCTGTTTTTATTTTGTAACAACAGACAAAATCAGACAGATTGTTGTGAGACTGTTCATATCTAAGTATTAGTTACATGTTTTGTTTTGACAGATTTTATCAATTTTTAATAATAAAAATATATATATTTTATGTCATTGTCAAATTGTTGTTTAATGACCATTGTGTAATTCCAGTATCCTTGTCTGTATAGTGCGATTCAAGTCATTATGAGCTCTTTCTTGGTGTGGAGAATGTTTGGATAACATGTCTCCCACCATACTATCTTAGATTCATGATCACTTTACCTTAAAAACTATAATAAATGCAACATTGATAAGATAATGTACTGCAAACCCAGCAGGTAACAATCTATAACATAGACGTGATCTTTAACCATACATCTTTTCAAGATAATTTTCCATGTTCTTGTTGATAAACACTACCAAAAACAGATGTAAGATTTAAATTCAAGTTTTATTTTCTTTAGTATTTAAAAACTCTATGGGTACAGGTGTCCCAAACTAGGTTTTATCAAAACAAAAGTATTTCAAGGATTAAACCAAATATTGACGTCTGTGTTTAAATTATATTATTATCTAAAACCCAAAATCTACAATCCTTATTTAAAATCTTTAAGAACAAATGTTTAATTTGAAGAGAGAAAAAAATAATCTGTTATATCAATACGATGTATTTTGTTTGAACAAAATTCAGTTACGTATTTGTTCAAAACCAAAATTACCCAGATTTGACGCAACTCTCCTGGCTTTACGCTTGTAGCCATCAAGTACCATCTAGCTTTTCAAAGCAGACGGTCTAAATGCATTCACTGAGGTAAGACAGCGATGGGTTTTAATGAAATCTGGCTTTGGTGTCTTTCTAGCCACATTGAATAGATGCTAAATATATTTAAAACAAAACTTAAATTGTACTACAAATTATTTACCAAGCTATTAAATCCAATTTTAATGCGCTATTGAGATATATAATCTAATGTAATTTAGCACTACGATGCCTTTCAATTGTAACAAAAAGATTAATTCCAATTTGTTCTTGAAATCAATTATGAAAACAATTTGAATGACTACAGTTATTCTAATGGCAAATTCAATACATGCACCATCAAACATAACAGACTTCCCAGTGAATGGTTAAGCCTTAAGTACCGACAAACTCTACCAAACTTTCGTAATCTCTCTCACCGCTATCCAATCCCCTCCCCTCCTGCATGTTCAAAAGATTGACGCGGTAAGTCGCGTGACCAAGGACAAATCGCGTATTTACCATTGTTTACACCAGACTGGTTTCTTGGCGCGCCAGATCGCTTATACCACTCTTAGGTCATTTTAAACATGTAAATCTCCCTGCAGCCGACTACATGTAGGTCCTATACTAACTTTAGACATTAACTACAGTAACGTTTGACTTCGGTTAATGTTCTCCAAACGATTCTCTTTCTGCCCGTTGCCATTCTGATACAGAATTGATGTTTTTGTAGCAGACCAAGTACTCTAACAAATATACACACTTCGGTTTGAATATAAAGACGGCGTGGGTATATAACACTGCGGGTGGCCTCTTCTAATGTTTACATGCCAAAGGGATACACTTCACAAATATATATGAGATCGTTATCTCTATTATTTTCAGATAACCCTTTCTTAGTTATGGCGAACGTATTTTCCTGCAAACCGTCGACTAAACAAAGAATTAATGGTGTTGTTTATGTTGACGTTATTTAATAACAAGTACCCTAGCGAATACTTCAGTAAAGTTATTTTGGCTTATGGGTAGTAGTTCTTGGTAGGTTCAAACTGAAGTTATATCACTGTATTTGTGGATGGAGTTCAGAAAAATCCGAAGTATCTCAGGGAACATTCATTCCATTCCGGAGCCATTTGAGTGTAATAAAAGTTTGTTTGAAATTGTGGTTTTAGGGCTGCTTCCCTGATATGGATTTCGCGGCCCGTAATAAAAGTTTCAGTGTTTCGAGTGTATTTAAGCGGTCTTTGCTCGGCAATAGCGCGTTGATTGATTAGTTGTATTTTCATTTGTATACCGGCAATGTATTCTAAAAGTAATTGACTCTAGCAAAACCAAAAAATGTTAAGTATTTTGCTGTGTTGTAAAATCAATCTTCCTCCAGTGCTAAGAAAATACAGCAATATTAAGCTTCAATCAAATTGCTCTTCGCTAAAGGGCAGCAAAGAAGATAGAATACGTATCTCGTTGAATATTATTGTATACAGTCAACATAGATATGACGTTATGGATGACGAATACTTTGGGAATAAGCCCTGCCACTGAAGTACAAACAATATTGAATCTTTATGGCTATGAAGATTTTTTGACAAATTATCAATATCTTTCGCGTTGCTGATCACGTGACAAGTTTCGACAAATGAATATATCCCGCCAAATATCGAGCTCACCGCGGGAAGACATTTTAAATTGATAAAAAGCGGACAGGGTATACTGTTGGGAAATGATTGATTTTAACGTGAAAATAGACATCGGGTGGTCGTTTTATGAATTGATCTAACCCACAAGTGTTCAGAGAAGAAAACTAGCTGGTCAAAATGAAGGTTATGCAATGCAGTTTATATATATTGGACGGTTCATTGGAGAGGTGTGGTAGAGTTCGCTTAAATCAAAAGGTTTCTTAGCGTCGTGGAGCGTAGCTACAAGGGAGGGGATTAACTTTCACAAAAAGCAAAAGGCGAATTATTTTATGCTTGTGTTACTTTCTATGTGCACTTACTTTTCGAACACAATGCACAACTTTAACTGCAGAGTTCATTACACCAAACTTTAATTGACATCATAATTAAATACACAATATAGCCGTTAAGTGCAAGAACTTGAAATAACACAGTAATTGTGTGCCCTCTGTGTGTCTCTTTCAGGCTACTTGCTGTATGGTATACCATTACAGATACAGTACTCTGTGTCTAATACATAGACAAGATTATTTCATCTCCACATTAAATTTTAAACCGTACATCTTCTTACAGATATAGCAAATATAAAATAACAGACGTGCTGTTAAAAACACTCTTAGTTATAATCGAAAACTGGACTTAAAATGGCAGCATATTAATTCATCAGTAAGTTTACAAAACAGTTCAACTGCATTAAACTGCCTACAATTGGCAGCTAAATCTCCGACAAATCCAGCTTTTGATCCGGAAAATAATCTTTGTCAGATATACGTCTAACCTACCCATTAACCTGCATTGCTTCAATATCGTGACATTAAAGACAGTAAAATACACTTTACGTCTCCTCACATAGACAGGCGTCGATCATAAACTCGTCATGCAAGATTGTGCTGCCAATTGTTTGCTTCGCTTAAGATTCTACGCTCGTATGGTTTTATGTTGCGTAAAAAGACGATATAACAAGAAAATAGCAGTTATTGTCCGTTTTATATATAGGTGAACCTATATATATATCATATTTGCTAGTCAGGAGTTTTATTCCGAGCCACTCTGCATTACAACCCTTGGCTGATTATCCACATATAATCGGACTCGGCTTCCAAGCGATTGATTGGATGCGTTGGAAATTCTACGCAACCAATCTGATGTTGTTGTATACGAGAGGACTTTGCTGGTAAAAATGACAGCGATAGTCAATAATGACAGTAGGAAGTGTCTTCGAAAAAGAGATATGTTCGGGGTATTCAGCCAACTCAATGAGAGTATTGCATATGTACCCACCCCTATACGGACACCAACTCTCCATATATACGTCAATAGTGCTTTACAAAGTTTAACAAATTGTCAAAAATAGAGTATATCATTCAACATATGTCATCAGCGCTTTATCTCGAAACGGCCATTTTATCCGCCAGGGGGCGTAGCTGCAATTCTATTTATATGTGTTTAATCGGCCAAAGGTTATATAATGCAGAGTAGCTCGGAATAAAACTCTTGGCTAGAGAAAATGATATATATCGGCTCAGAGTTTTACCCAAATGAGAGACTTAATATTGCCTGGCTTTGGATCTTTTTCTCTCAAACAATCAGCTCGTCTTGAGAAAGTTCAGCAAATAAGGTACCTACCCAATTATTTCTTAGATTAAAATCGAGCCTCTCGTTAAGGAGTTTAACAAGTAATTGACAGAAGCAGTTAATTCTATTTTAAAAAACTACAATGTTTGCAAAAAAAATATGGAATAAAAAACAGTCCAGCATTTAATTGACGTAAGTAATTGTTTTTACAAAAATAGCATATCGTGAGACAGTTCTGAAATTAATGGACGTAAGCAATATATCTGTGTTGACGGATAATGATGCAGAAAATTATATTTAAGTGTTGTTGTACAAGGGAACGCATTAAGGTGGAATAAAGTTGAACACTGGCTAAAATACAAGATGGTGCATCGTTCAGAAAAGTAAACGACTCCCGACCTACCTCAGAATGCGTAAATCAGTTATGTGAGAGAAAAAAACAAGGTCCTTAATGGCCTATAATTATTAGTAAAACACCCAAATCTCTGTTGAACACAGCTTGTTTGCTGTGCGTTTTACAATATAATACCTACATATAACGATTCCGCTCGGTTTTAAGACACCAAGTATCTTTGTAACCAAAGGATGTAGCAGGGGATTGGTAGGGAGCTTCTGTTCTCTGGTGATGTTGTATTACGTCCTGTCAAAGTCCTGTATTGTCTTTGTTGGTTGGGCTCGCACGCCGTGGTATGAGTGAACCTGTGGTTATATATCCCAGAGTGAACTAACCGTAAGTAAAGCCTTAAACCTCAATCAAACGAACACACCAAAGGGTGCCAGCTATTATCGACTACAGCATTGCCTCAGAATAAAAACATTGGGTTGGAGAGTTTGACATTCTCTATTCCGTGGCGTTTTTAATCATATATTAAAAATCTTCATATATTTATATACACCGGCTTCAGAGTGACCGGCGTTAATGTTTGTGGAGACCCAATCGACTCCTTCAAGTCACTGCTACGATCTCATTACAAACAGATATACAATTTTAGCTTCTCCACTATTTTATTATTGCTACCGGGTACCTTCTAAAATTTAATCGATTCTACTACCCATGTCGAGACATTGATTCTTAAATACACCAGGCCATCTTTGTTTTGCACTTCTTGTATTTGCTGCATGGTCTGTGGCATACGTCGCCACAAATATTGATAGAAATGAATGCGCGATGGTTTGGCATAACGTACGAGAGATGGCTTAGTCTCGTCCACTATAGAAACTCTCGCGAGCATACGATTGCCTCTAAATCTGACAAACGACTTCGGTTTGTTAACCAGTATCATTCGTGCGTAACATACCTAACGAATCTTCACGAACGTACCGGTCGAACAAAGTTCTAGACAACGACTTCGCCGTGCTTAATAAAAACGTCCAATCGAATGCGCCTATTATTAACGCTGCGTGGAGTAGGCCTACATGTTTTATGTTTCGTCTGGGATTACAATATACATGTATATTGTAATACCAGATTTTGTTCACCATTTCACATGGGTGTTCTATGAAGGGACCATGCGACAACTGTTCTGTGTTTAATATAAACCAATGTGCAGTCTTGACGGTCCAATCATCAACCTATTTTGTCTCATCTAGCATCAAGTCTCCTCTAGCTTTTCAACGAAGACTGCAACTTATGAATTAACCCGCGCTGTCACGTGCTTCCTATGAAGTGACGTGGCGGAGTTCGATCAACTCTTCGCCAGTGTCACGAAAAATATATTGGGTGAAAAAACTTTTAATGCGTAATGTAGGTTTAACAAATTGTTGGATAACGACCGGACAATTTATGGAAATTTACCGAAAATAACTACACAGCATGAGCAGGCGGTCTATTCGTAATGTCATGGAGGTAAGACTTCGACGGTTTTAATCAAATATCATAAAACCACTGGTAAGGCAGGTCAGAGTGGCCTATATATGACCTACGGAATACATAATTTATATTCTCATCTGAGTTTTAATTAAATCTTTTTTTCTCCTCTGCTGATGGTACCACCGTGTGTATCTACCGTTTCGTGGCTTGAGGAAATGACCATAGGCCCCAACATGTTATCTCGATCGTCAAGCTGATCTATAAGGTAATCAAGAGAATAATGCTGTCAATATGAGCAGACAATCAACCACTTTAAAAACCATAATAACCGTAAACGTAGTCGAGCACAAGTCATGCATTATAAATCAATGTTGTAGTGGCTGTTTGACCCAGGGCCCTCACACGCCCAATTTCCCCCGTGACGCCTCTCTTATCTCCAGAAGCCAACTGTCACAATAGCCTAGGGGCAATGTCTCAATCCTAAACCACTAAAACACTATACATGTTCTCCTCTTAATGCATCCTTCATTTACTGGAGTCGCTTTGAATATGTCTCAGGCATGTGTTTGTTTGTTTGTTTGTTAGTTATTTGCCTGGTTGGTTGGTTGGTTAGTTGGTTGGTTGGTTAGTTGGTTGGTTAAAACGACTTTGCTTTTTGCAAAACGTGTAAAATTCAAATCTCTATATTACAGTTAATTTTTGACATAACACGTGCTTAAAAACAAGTTACATTCGATAACACGATAGATTTATTGATTAATTGATTGTTGATGGTTTAATTGATTGATGTGTGGTAATTGATTGATTGGTTGATTGATTGAATAGTTGATTGGTTGGTAGATAATTGGTTGATTGATTTATTGCCTGCTTTGCTGGGTTGGTTGGTTGATCTGACGATGGATGGATTGATTGATTGATTGATTGGTTTATTGATTGGTTGATTGATTGGTTGATTGATTTATTGCTTGCTTGCTGAATTAATTGATTTGTGGGTTTGTCGATCGATCGATCGATTGATTGATTGATTGATTGGTTGGTTGATTGATTGATTGATTGATTGATTGATTGATTGATTGATTGATTGATTG
>JARDVA010073729.1:0-11886 GCA_030265315.1 Mopalia swanii
CACCTGGGTGTTGAAAGTTTCAACACAACAAGTAGCGGTTACCTCCCCTTAAATTATGACCGAAATTCTTGGGTATGCAGAAATGTATCTCCGTCATTGTCTTCTTAAGATAACCCAACACACCTGACATTGTAGATAAGCTACTCAAACAAAAATAGTTAACCAGAATGAATAACGCCCAGGTTATAAGTTAGTTATGGTAAGCACATATTGTTTTACTCTCACGAGATGCAGACTACTTTATAGCAATTTTTTAATATTAGTTTTTTCCATCTTTTTTTTTAACCCATGTACTCTTAGAAAAATATGGCTTTAATGGAACCATTTGAGGGTTTTCAGTACGCTATATATACATTAATACTAAGTACAAATGTTGGCATACACAGGCTCAGTTGAAATGATCCACTTGCTCTTTTATGCGAAACTAGGAAAATTACTCTATGTAATCATGTAGCGAGTAACCCGCGTGCACTTATTGCTGTGCTCAGGATCTAATACTGTACATAAATTGTCATGTACATGTATGTATCTTTTACAGAAATATGTTATCATCTATTAACCTATGTTACCATGTACGTGTATCCAGGAAAGTATGTGTAGCAGACATATAGGCTTCTAGACTACATCTGGCCCGCGGCCGTGGGTTAGTGGTTAGCGAGCGCGCTTACAGAAGCCAACTTCGATGTATCGTTCACAGGATCAAGTCCGTCTGTCGACCCTCAGGTATAAGAGTGAGTCACACGCTGTGGCTCCAGTGGTTTTTACGAGGTTTCTTCTCGGTTTTCCACCGTAATTAGGCCAGAAACATTGTGAAGTGGACAATCCGTCGTCATAGAAGTGAAATGCTCTTGAGTACGACGTTAAACCCCAATCAAACAAACAATCCAGACTACATCTGTTTGACATAAATTAAAAATAAGATAAAACTCTTATATGAAAGCCCTTTTTACGTTAATTTATTTAAATGTACTGACGGATATTCATGTATTTGTTGTTTTCTTCGTACTTCGTAATACACGTCACTTTTATAAAGTTATAAATTTTCACTCATTTCACATCTGCTTCATATACATACTTATTGAAGTTTTAATGCTGACCATTGTCTACAATCTTCTCTAATAAACTACACCTATGCTTAGCGGTGTGCTGTATAATTGTCCGTCAGTGATTGCCTTCCTTTGAGAAAAAGTGTCCAACCCCTGGGACGAAGTTCAGGAGGGGTGTAATTTGCTTATTAAGCTCGTGTTTGCTTTCGTTTCCCACATGTAGAGTAGACTGGCTATGCTATACGGTACCAGTTTCAAGATTCGTATCTATCAACTGAGTATGTTTGCCGTTCTTAATTACTTCACGCTATCTTGTCTCCTGGTGCGTTATTTTGAGGATAATACGTTCTTACAGACGACAGTGGGGAAAACAAGTTTGCAGACTCTGATCCGTCCTGGAATCAGACCCCAATCCCTCAGACTCCGTCACCAAATCACCAGCCCGGACACCGAAACAACTGCCAGTGTTTTAACGTTGGTATCGATCATTACGCGGCAGAGGATGGAGACCAGATTGTTACGCACTTCAACAATTCTTTTATGTGAGTGTATCTCGGTCAATGATTGCATGACACTATTTCTGGCTGCAAGACGAAGTTAGATTACAAGACACGGCCGCAATAAGTATTTGAAGAAAAGAAATGTTAAACTAAATTGTTTCTTAAATATAACATTGAAAATGCATACACTTGTTTGGCCATACCATCTGATAAAGATTTGACCGATAGTCTGTTTCGTTAAAACAGCTGTTAAATGTAAATGATCATTGAAACACAGTCCGATTGAGTTAATTTTGACAAACATTGATGTGAACTTTTCAAGTCGTTTGAGTTGAAAGCATGGAGTTTGTAATGTCTGTTCAATTCCCACCGTTGTTAACCAACTGTCGGGTTTTCGGACTGCCCACGAGGCTGTTCAGTCAATAAGATGTGGATCGATGTTTACTTGACGGGTCCGTCTGATGTTCTCACTGTCTGTTATTATACACAGGGCTGACGTCAGACCCCCAAAAGTCGCCATTTCCGCCATGTTTTCGATTACTTCAGAGAATGTTTGCCAGAATAATAGTGTCGGGTACATAACTAGGGGATGTGAAGTGGAGAAGCCAGTGGAGAAGCCAGACACGTCCGTTATCTATCAATTGTGCTATACATAGGTATTTACAATAACGTAGCTAATGTCCTTATATTAATGGAGTATTTAAATACCGGTATACTATTTTAGCTATCATATTCTATATCGGCTGTCGTATTGATGCTGCATGGTCTTAAGATATAAAATTCATATAAAACCAGAAACAAAATTAAGTAAGGAATACGATGGCACCAAGCCCACTTGAATTCTATCAGTCTCAGTTAAATAAACAAACGTTCAGAAAACCAACGTCTGCATGAACAGATCTAGTTATTTAAAGGACTTACTTTTTCAAGGATAGCGGAATTTGCGAGATAATATGTGAATGTCAACAAATGTCCAAACTACCTTTAGTCCTAACAATGACATTTTTGGAAATCAACGTATTCGATAATCACTGTGTGAAAACTCCAGTAGCCTACATTCAATAACCGGACTCGCGCGCAGGCAAATTGATATACAGAAAGACTAGGCTCATTTTAAGTCCCTAATGTGGGACTGTGGTGGCTATGGTGGCTTAATATAGTGTTTAAGGGGCAAAACAGTCGTCTTTGTAAGGCGACTATTCTGCTTGACACCGTTTTTATGAGTAAGCGTTCTTAACCCGTCGTATTTGCGAACAGTTATCGCATGTTTACAATTTGATCTGTCAAATGAACTCAATCTGGTTGGAAAAACGGCAGGATCAGTAATCCTTATTTGTGTTATCAAGTAGGTCCCAAGACCGACCAGTCTCCGTTTTAATAGCGAACAATTCAGCTGATCGGCAGCTTAAGTGAGATCAAAATGTGTCGTGATATGTCGCAGCTGAGATGTTCCCAAGGACAATTCAATATCATGTCGTATGTGTTCAGTTGAGACTTAATTGTTTCTTGATATCTATACAGAGTTGTTCATACCACCAGACGCCAAATAGCCCTATGTCTTATTCAGTATGACATCTTGAGGGTCCGGTATGGACCTCGTCAAGGGGATCTGAATCTACGCAGTATTAGGGACTTGTCAGTTTTGTTTCATCCTGATATATTCAGTGACGACTCGTTAGAAGACGATTTTCTGTCCACCTATGATATTGGTCAGATTTTATCATGAGTACACGGACAAATGAATAAAATATTTGTTTTACTTTAAGCCGAGGAAGAGCATTGAAATTATGGCCTCAATCGCTATTTTTTGCACACAAGGCTCAATTTTGCTAACAAACATTATCCATATGTCATGCGCGTAATTACTACAACGAAACATAGAGTTATTCAATCTATCGACCATCCTCCATGCACAATCTGGGTGGGATAACACTGAATATCGCTTTGTATATTTTGCACATTGATTTTTTCTTTCATCTTGCAAATGTTATCGAAAGAAACACACAATGTTCAGAGCACATTTAGAGTGTAAATATTTTTTAACAGTATAGTTTATAGAATTTACAAATTGCACTGATTGATGTAGTGTCACGTATACACGCGAGTCTCTTTTCATTTGAAGAAATATATTGGACCCAAATGAGACTACACTCTCATGCCGTATATACTTCACAAATCAAACGATGTGCGGCTTTTTAGGACTCGATAAAAATGACGATACGCATAAGAACATATAGTTCCTGGTAATTTTATCGTTTTTTGTTTTGCATATTTCTAACGCCTGCACATAGTAGGATATTTATATACATTTGAAATAGACAAAGACTGGTGTCGTAATGATAGGAAGAAAGGGGCACTTTAAATCAAGTGTTTCCCACATTGCTGTTGTGCCTCTTTACGACACTCGTCTGTTAACATCTTTTGGTGAATTTACTTTTAGAATATTTTCCTTGTTAAGAAAATAGCATTATACAAGTCACACAAACTGAAATCTACTTCTCCAGTGTCACGGAATTGCTTAGACACTGCATTTAAAATGCAGATAACCAGTCAAGAAATCTCATTTGTTCTAGTTGCGAACGAAGCGTATTTAGCGACATGCATACAGGCGTAAGCTGACCAATCAATCACCAGGGTTTAACGTGAATTCAGCACACAACATGTAGATGGAAGAGTACTATAAGACAAGAATAGTGTACTGAGGACGCCTTTTCTATCGAGACAAGAAACCGAAAAGTTTGAATGGAATATATAGATGGGGTTTTGTGTTCCATGATTTTTAAATGACATTGGAGCTTCCTTGGCCAACATGTGTATTTGGAAGAAAAACAATTTCGACTCAATCATGTTGGCTTTAATCAATTAGCTTACTTCTCACAACTTTTTCTTCACCTGTTTAATTGATTTTACTGTTAATGAAAAGAAGAAAGTTCTTTAAATAGCTCATTTTTTAAAATGGATGTGAAGTAATTAGGCGTCTGTAGACTATATGTCGTCTGAATAATCTGATTTTAGCATTGCCCTCTCCGTGTTCACAACAAAGTGTCAAAATCATTATAAAGCTGGTTAAACTAGAAGGAACAATGCAAAGCAACAATCAAAACAAGTACATCTCAACTGACACATTTAACCTAGATGCTTTTATATTGTTACTATTACACCTGTATTCATATATTGCCAATATTGTTAGTTTTGAATCGTTATGATATTGAACATAAGGTGTTTAACAAACACTGATGTTAATTCACGTACACTAATTACAGTATAGTCTTTATTCCTTAAATCGCTTTATTCAGTGAGATACTCTCTGCTGCAATAATTCCATATGCTACAATCCACTGGTAGTATATAGGAGGCATCTTTTTAGAACGGTATTTCATTGACAAATCCATTATTTAAGTAGACCTGATCGTGTTCGCTGACAAATTCGTTTATCATAACAATTCAAATTTATTAAACGAGGGTAGTAATTTTCCTTTATTCCGAGTCAGGAGAGGAATAAAGGACAATTACTACCCCAGTGTGATAAATTTGCTATCCATGTCACGAATTTGAGATTCTATTTATCTCATCAGTGCCCTGCTGTAATAAATTTCATCAGAAATACAAATTTGTTTTCTATTCGCTATCGGGAGAGAACCGAGAATCACGCATTGGTATATACATGTAAACATCTGGGTCAGTGTAAAGCGGCCATCGGAGTTATCAACACCCGCAGAAACCAGTGCCGGTTGAAATGCAATATTTATTCCACTGAAATATGCGAAAAAGGTGCAACAAATAGATTTAGTTCCAGACAATATCCGACAGTTAGTCTTAACCCATAAATTAGCATTACAAAGACATGTGAACAGCAGCTAACATATCGATGTGCATGTCGTGATGAGCGTTGTACTCTTTTAGTACATGAACCCGAACGTATGAGTGGATCAAAAGGAGAGAAGTGTTAAATCCACGGTCATAAATTAGATGATGATTCTATGACACAAGCACGTCAGCGGATGCCAAAGGTTCATTATTGTAACTGATATGAGCTGGGATTGCCCAACTGCAGGTCAGCCATGGCTGTCTCCTGTGATCTGGCAAAACCTAGTAAGTCTGTTAAACACGAAAACGAGAAAACATAGGCTCAGTACCCAGGACATGCTGGAGAGTGGTTGGCATACTGGGTTCTTCCAGGTAGAAAACTGCTAATATCGAGTTTCACACACTTTCACATGATATGGTTGAAGAGTAAAACTTAGCAAGTCCAAATATGGGTGTAACTACATTTTTACCAAATTCCGACTTACTAGGTTTTTCCAGATCACAGGAGCTGTGCAGACGCCAATTGCATGTAGTGATATAAAATAGTCTATAAGCGTTGTAGCCATTGGTTGAATTGTGGTCATGAACAGAAACCAATCAAGCAGAGTGTTGTAAATCTGTATCACACACGTGGAGCAATAAATATCACATGGCTGTATTACACTGAAACTTACTCCGTTATGGAATACATGTAACGTATTTAATACTTATTAGTTTTCAAGCGTGTCCTACCTTTTGACACAAAGCTGTAATTCATCATCTCATAATCACATTTCATGACAAGAGTAAATGTGTTGGTGTCTCAACACCAAACTATATATAGTATTAAATGAGGCTGTATGGTTTAGGGGTTTCAGCTTGAGCCATAGATCACAGTGGCGTTGTTAACACCTTTTTCGCCAGTTTGACACCGAGTGAAAACCCGAGCCGCCTAAGGCGTCGGGGGTTTTGACTAGGTGTCAAACGGACGACAGAGATTTTAACAACACCACTATGGCTGATGTCGAGGATTTAAACACCATTCTAACCCGAAAAAGTATAGATCTCCCGCTGCTTTAAAAGTGGCTCGTGTTTGTAGTAAACTGCCAACAACCAATCAGAAAAGAAAGTTACATCCCCTGACATCAAGTAATACCATGACAACGCCATTAGACTACGCCGAGTTGTAAAACAGCGGAAAACCCAACAGAAAAAGTTTATGTTCGCGACAATTCCCTATTTGTTTTATAAAATTAAGAAAACAAAATTTGTAGGGAAGGCGGTCATGTCCTGTTTTTTAATTATCGGAAATTTGGTAGATGAACAATCGCACGCTGGGATATAACGTGAATTGGAAATGTCACAACACAACAAGTTTGTTTAAGGACAATGAATGTCTTCATTTCAAACATAAAGAAAGTTGAATTTGTTTTCGTCTTCCATGGATTTTAACTAGTGGTATGCTCATACACCCTTTCTCTTAGTGCGTCTATCGCGCGAGTGTTGAGAAAAAGGCAGAATTACCTTCATTTTCATTTCGACATTATGCACTTCCGGTTTGGAGGCATTAACGTTGTTTTGAGTAAGGTGGTTTTGCGTTTCGTTGTGAAATATACTAAATATCTCCGTATTCCTTTTAGTTTATGTCACACAACCTATCAATTTGTGTTCTGGTGTAATAAGTACACATGGAATAACAAAATCACATTATAATCACCACAGATTCCGAAAGATAGAAACGCCCCTTCAGTGTGACAGCTGTCAAAACGTACATGTATCTATATATCCGTAATATGTGCATATATCTGGAAAATTGGGCTGGTTTGTTTGTTTTTTTTTAAAAATGGATTCGAATGGCAAACACAGTACTGTTGACTGGATTAATTGCAATATAATAAATAAGTCGACAGATCTGTTTTTCTCAGCTAATTTCCATGCAGTATATCTGTCATATGTTACATAGGCCTACTGCCGAGTCTGATCATGTAGTAGTTGCATTTGTACATGAGTTGAAGAATGGAATCTGACGGCAAATCTTAACCACCTTTTAATTACGGTAATTGAGGTCTTTTTTTAATTTTCAGTTAATGTTTAATCACTTTGCTGGAGTTAAACCGTGTATTCAAGGGTATTTAACTTATATGACAACTACTAATCCCCAAAAATTAATTAGCCCCCTGTGATTACCGAAGTCATCACATATGTGAATCCCTCGTGCTTGTAGTCCCGCGTCGATTAAACGGAGAATTGAACTTGTGTGAACTGAAACAATGCCCACGCATTCTTAAACACATTTAATCGCAAAAAGTAATAACACAAAAGCTGGATAATATGCTGAATATTTTATTTTTATTGGATACTAAAGTTTATGACCTCCTTTTGCTAAAAAGTAAATGACTGCCATTACTTTAAAGTCATTGGAAAAAATAATTTTTATTTTGAATTATTAATATATTTTGTTTCTTCTTTTGATAAAGGTTTTACGCTGCATTTAAGGTTATTTCCTTCATATGGCAGCATGCCAGTCCGATGGGTGGATAAACCACCCTCATCGCCACCGGCCACAAGTCGAAGACACCACAGGACAATCACATAACACAATACGATGACACCATATAGATCTGCTTCGTATGGAAGACAGGACAATCACATAACACAATACGATGACACCCGTACAGATCTGCTTCGTATGGAAGCCACGACCAGCCATTGCCCTACCTCGACCTTTCAACTGGAGGGCAGGAAGTCAATATAAAATACTATGTTTTTAAATATACAATAAATGTGTATTTTGGAGAAAGAAAATATTGCAATTATATTTGCTTGCAGATGTCATCGCTGTGAAAGTTTTACTATACTGTATACACGATTTAAATGCAGTGTTATTAAAAGCAATAATGCATTTCAATAAAACGAAAAAATACAGGGAATAACTTTTACTTTCTGTTTATCGTATTTAACTTCTCCTTCTCGTCTGTCTATTTTTTCCACATAAAGTCCGACATATATTTTCTTTTTAACAAGCTTTAGTAACAGGTGGGCACTCTCCTAAGATGTTAATAATGGTTGACAATTGTCGGTAGGAGAGGGACAGTGCGAAAATAAAACCATAATGCTAATCAGACGTTAAAATCTACGGTACAATACACTCAGCAGCTAAAAAGACGTATTTCACAAAGCCTGCAGTTTGTACATTTATCTGATGAGTTCACTACTGACAAATGTCAGCAATAATTAAATATCGTAAGAAAATTACCGTCTCGTCTGTAACCTTGCATAAAACGTGTAGCCTACTTGTATAAGAAGTCTTCAACGGCCAGTCCACACGTACCGGTACTGGGTATTTTTTTCAGTCACTTCGCCAGATTACTTAATGTTCTGCCGGTATATATTCGAACACGTTAAGCAAGAGAATAAACGAAACAAGAAATAAACAAAATGCCATCCTAAATACTAAGCAGAAAGATAAAACATCATGTCATGGTTCTAAGTATTATTATAAAAAACTGAACGTTACAACAACTTCAACATCGCATAACCACCAGGCTGCCATTTCCTCAAAATGTCCCGATGTGCGTTGTCCTGAGTTCGAACCACGACACCAGTGCCTGAACAGAAGAAAATCTTTAATTTAAGCAGAAACATATTGTTAGAAAAATCCAAAAGATCACAGCGATCTATTCAGTTTACTTAGACATATCTAGGGCCTACGCCCGAAGTGTTTATATTGTAGCGAGTAAAAATATCCAATATGCCGGCCTTACGTGGAACGGTGTATTTAGTGCAAGTCTGTGACGCGAGGGAGTCGGAACAGAGATGAATAAAGAGATCATAGTTGTCTAGTTAATACCGTGGAGCTGTACTCCTTTATTTATGATATATATTTGCTCATGGCACGTAGCCTAACCCACAGAGGTTTAGAATGAAATATCTTACCGTGACAAATCTCGGTGCATTGACCACAACCAAGAAAAATATTATGTAATTCATAGACTATTGTTTACATTCGGCCGCAGTTTTGGATGTCAATACAATATTAGGTCAGACCAAAATTGTACAATGAAACGATCGATGAAGGCATTCGGCAGAGTTTTTAAAAAAATATGATAATATCGCCTAGGCGGACACATGAAATATAAATAAAAATGTATGTTATGCGATATCACGCTCCTATAACAGTCCAATACCAGCATCTTGTTTCATCGATATTTGCTCATAACCCCAGGTAATGTTCTTTGTTAGATATTAAGGACATTCAATATTGTAGTTTCTTTTGGGCTATCTTGTGAGTTCGGGTGCTTGTCCACAGAGAAGGACATTGGGTTAGAATTTCAATTTGCAACTGGATATTGACTAACTGGGCAATTGTCCTCAGGAATTGACGAGGGGCCGTAATAGGATAACAGTTGTGTGAACAGAGACCCACTGGTAAAGCTTTTAAACCATAAATCTTAATGTGGGCTGGCAGAAGAAAGGCGCCCATCGTCACACATGTTTATCACGGGCCAGACTTATATAAAAAGTTAACCAGATAAGTTAAAGATCAATTTGTTATTGACGTTATGCCATAGCCACTCATTATTTAAACTATAAGCCATTACCGTTATATGTATAAAAATAATATTCTTTATTTTACTTCGTAACCTTTTCAACCAAACAGGTTGATTTTCCATTGGGACGAAACAAATTTACAGGACATGGAATGGGCGGCTATACACAGATATTTACAAACTACATAAGTACATAATATAGATATACTATTATCCGTACACAATTCCGTTCTTATTTTAGGAATGGCGAAATTGTTATTCGCACTGGAACGAAGTGCGAGTCTTAGAACTACTCCGTATGAACAAAACATTTGAGTAGGTGGACAGTCACTTTTTAAAATTTGTAAACATTTGTACCCCAGTATGGTATACAATTCTTTGCTCAAGAGGAAGCCACAAAACGGTTTTAAACAGACAAGATGTGTGGTCAGGATTACCGGAACGGTTAACAATTCTCATAGTTTGTGTCTATAATCTGGATAATTTATCGAGATTTTTTATCACACCCATACCAAACAACAATAATAAAGAGTTTGTTGAATATAACTTACATAAAAAGCCATTATGGCAGACAGAGGTAGTACATTTCTTATATTTCTAAACAGGAAGATTCCACGAAAGTTCATTGTTTATATACACCCCTAGAAATTTTTCATTATCTGTTTTTTAAGTGTTTCGTTGCCGAGATGTTCTTTTGGCAAACAGCGCCGTTTGTAATGTTCTTTAAGTTCTTTGGCATTTATTATCATACGATTGTTGTGGCACCACGTTGACATCGATCTTTTGACAATTATCGCTCGTGATCGAACACACCAACACAAGTAGTATATATAGTGTCGAATCGTCAGCATAAAAATCAATTTCATTTTAAATTTACAGTGGAAGGTTGTTATAAAAAGGAAGAAAAATAATGGCCCAAATATTGATCCTTGGGCAACTCCGCAGATTACATCACGTGATGAACTTGAAAACCCTGCTATTCGTTTTCTATTGTCAAGGTAGGATTTAAAAAGGGATATGGAAGCCTCGGAACCTTTTTGTTTTGACGTTTTCTTCACAATACATTGTGTGAGACTTACTTAAAGGCCTTTCGTATTAAAATCTACAAATATCGCCCCTACGAGACGACCTTTCTCAATTACCAAATGCCAATGCTCGATCAACTTCAAAAGTGCACCCTGACACGAATGTCCAGAACGAAACCCATACTGTCCACTATGCAATATATCGTGGTCAGATAAAAAGGCATACAAATTATTGTGAATATGTATTTCTAAACTCGTTGAAAAAAAAAAGCAAAAGTCACAGAGGTCGATAATTACCATCATGTTATATGAGGCCTGGTTTTAATATTGGTACCACTCTGGCTATTTCCCAAGCAGAAAGAAATATATTATGTTAAAAACAACAGTTTACAATGTACGTTAGAGGAGCAGCAATTATTTCAGCTGTTGATTTAAGAAAACGCGGATTAATTCCGCAGTACCGATAGACTTAGTTTAAGAAATCGTGGATTAATTCCGTCAGTACCGATAGCCTTGGTGGTATCAATAGCCTGTAGATACGTAAAAAAATCATTAAAAGATATGGGAGGTATGGTGAAATCAATGCCACCAGGTACACGAAGTTTTCGTGTTTTTCAAAAGAGGGTAAATTTGCGCTCTCAAAGTTATCTGAGATAAGAATATGTGCTATGTCAGTGAAAAAGTCATTGAATTGATTTCCAATGGCTTCTGGGTGAAAATTAATTTAACGGCCCTTTTCAAGTGAATATATGGAGTACTTTTTATTGGCAAATGTTTTCTTAAGATACGCCTTGGCCATCTTTGATATATGTTTCTGGTTAAGTAAGTTCACGGAGTATACCCTTTAAAAGTTACGTTGTACACAATTGTTTTAGTTTAGTTTGTTTGAATGGCGCATTCAAGTCTACAGGATGAAGACTTATGCGCGCCAGAGCTCTGCCTAGGATATTGACCTACATATACCTTGTCTAACAGGATA
>JARDVA010073840.1:0-11882 GCA_030265315.1 Mopalia swanii
GAAACATAAAAATGAAAGCAAATAGTAGAAACGGTGAGCTTTGATTTTAAAATGCACGGATTAAGATAAACCGCATAGTGTGTACAGGTACATATGTTTCCGTACAAGTATATATCCTAATCGGTTTGTCATTATACTATATCGCCAACAGTCCTATTCAGTCCTCCATCCAATAATCTCAATTCAAGTTTACTTGTCAAATTCTCAATTCCATTACAAGTTTGTTGGCAGGATCAGATCAATCGGTTGGGTTGATCGGGAGAATGACGATTAAACAAAAACTAATCAATACTGTCGTACCTATAGTTAAGGCATTATTTGTGAGATGTCAGTTACCGATTGACTCATTGGGTAGGGTCGGTGTGTTTCTGTTTTATGACTCATTAGTAATTAGAGAACTTGGACAAAAACATGTTTTGTTTAAATGCTGAACGAAGGCGTACTTCTGGGCACACTTCACCGCTTGCACCAAGACGGAGTGTGTATGTGTTGGTTAGGGTGAACATCTCTTAAACAAACCACAAACATTATATTTACTTAGAAGGACATTTGTTACTTGTTCCTTATACAGACTCCGTATATCAACATGAAATAGTCCAAGTTCCTTTCGTGTACATTTACTTGAAAGGGTAAAACTGCCATCATCGAAAGGGAATCCGTATACTTGCATGGAAGGATGAAAATGCCTCCAACGAAAGACATTTACTTGGAACTTTAGTTTGCTCCCACGAAAGAGTCTCAATACGGTTACTTGAAAATATTAAAAAATTCTTCTACAAAACAGATTCCATACGTTAAACTGGAAGGGTAAAAATTCCTTTGACGAACTGAAGAATTAAAAAATTTGCTTGAAATAGTAAAAATGTCTTTCTACGAAAAAGAATCCGTATATTTACTTGAAAGTGTTAAACCTGCCTCCAACCAAAGACTTAATACATTTACTTGCAGGGTAAAAAAAAGTCCCTTTACGAAACAGACAATAGCCTACGTTTAATTGAAAGGGTAAAAATCTCTTCGACGGGCCAGACTCAGTCCTACATGAAAGGGTAAACATTTCTTTGACGAAACACATACTCAATATGTTTACTTGAATGGGTAAAATTCCTCCGACGAACCAGACTCCCGAAATTCAATTGATATAACCTACTCACCAAATCACGTGTTTATGTCCCCAACCCCTCTTACATTCAAAACAAGCACCTAACTCTATATCATACTATGTATGTTATAAAATTAGGATAAGGTGGATACACACAGGTAAAATCACCGATCAAACCAAGTGAGAGCAAATAATAACACTTTACCAGGTTATTCACGAAGGTCCTTGGTTTATTTAAAAATAAAAACACACTTCTGGCAATCTGTTATTCTTTTATTAAATTTTTGATAATAATTCAGACCATATACTTAAAGTAGGTCTGAATTATTATCAAAAATGTCTGAAGCTAACGCAACAGTATTAACTCTACAGTTCGCTTAATAGACGATATTTACGAATTTAACCCATATAATTTCGATATTAGCTACGGTTTAAGAAGGTTGTAAATCAGCTTTTTATCCACAGCGAGGTATTCGTCTCAAATTATGTGGTAGAAGGTCAACTGGGAGATATAAAATCCCGACACTCACATCAAGTTTTGTCATCATGTAGATCTAGACGTGAACTGATGCGGGTTGCCTAATATGGCCAAAGCGGATGACCGTATAAAAGATACATATCAGCATAATATTGTGGCTAAATTTAAGTTGTTTGTGGCCAGTCCGACGAACCAGAATTGACAAAATCTCACCCGTCTTAAGAGTTCCGTGTATGTTGAGTCCTTTCCGCAGTCCTTGAGTACTTGACTGTGCGTGTTCACGGTAAACTCTTCATACTTCACACCAGGGTAGATACATTGAACGGATTCTTTCAGATACGCCCATAATAGCCTGTAGACTCCTTGGCCGTGGCGGTCTTCTCGGACACGACCACCCTTTGTTAGCATCGTGCTGCCACCATTTGCTACGAAAGCTCCAACGAAAGCTACCTGAAATAATGTATGTCATAGCTTAGTTTCAGCGCTGGACAGAGCACCTGTTGTGATCTAAGTCAATTGAGTGTGACGCAATTTTAGTCAAACATTACCAACCATGTTATTATTTTACATAACGTTTCACTGAACAAGTTTACAAGCGATCTCCCCACGAAGCCACAGGGATGTCCAGAAAAGGTATCTCTAATAATATTGGTCATTCTATCGCCGATTGTTCGCTACAGGTCCGTGTGCACAGACCCGCCAAACTTTGTACGCTTTCTTGGCCCTAGCTAAGAGCACCATCCTATCTATCTGTGGCTGGAAGAACTAGTCAGGTCAATTCCCGTTATTTTTCTCGAAAAATATTGATATTTATGTTAACCTTTGGCGTTACCGGTACTGATAACTTTTTACACAATCAAATTCGCAAGAATCACAATCCCGATATGAACTTTTCTACTTACACAATTACACAGTACATAAAAAGTGACATAAAATGCCTGTAAAGCGACTGCAATTCAGAGCTTTATAAGCGAACATATAGTACTGGATAATGGTTGTTGGGAATTTGATTGTGTTAAAAGTTATCAGTAACGCGTAATGTTTACCATCTTTGCGTGGCCCATTAGCAACCGCTAGCGTGTTTTCTCAGTCGACTGATGGCTAGTAATCTAGTCCTATCTGGGGTTTCCCCTAAATCCAACGGCGAATGGAATATTAGCCGATTCTACGTGAGTAGGGGGCAAAAAATAATGACGGAAAGCAGTTCTCGAAATCAACAAACATGATCAAGAGCAGGTTTTGTATGTACAGTTTAAATAACATTCAAATCCAGTCTTTGGACTATTTCTTGAAGTTCATTTTGTAACCATCAACACATGCACCATTTAGCTTTTCAACACAGACAGAATGTGCACAAAGCCTGGCTGAAAGACAGATTTTTGGCCGGTATAAATCCAGCATATGAGGCTAGGTCAGAATACCAATAAGCAGCGTTGATATCGCATGGTCTCTCTATAGGAGTCTATATAGAGATACCACGTGTTCGGATGATGAATGTTTACATAAACATCAATACTTTTCTAGTATGCGCCAGACAAGTTTACCTTCCGTTAATAGATAGTATGTGCCTATAGCCGTTTACTTTATATACGGCTATAAGTAAACGTACCGGTATTGACCGGTACTCCCTCCGACGTAGTAATATCGCAAGGGAGTACCGATACGTTAACTGAGCCACGGCAATGGTACCCTTAGCTACATGTAAATCGGCCCCCGAAACCAGAAAGGTTATCTAGATTACTGACCACATCTCCTGCCGTTTCCTTGTTCTCGGCCACAACTCCGACAAAATCCGGGTCAGATATCATATGGTTGTAAAGAGAAGGCATGTAATCCCAGCCACTATAAGCTGATATAATTTTGACGACGGCGTCCTCGTCTGCAAGAGTCGCTCTACGAAAGTGAAGATCAGTCGACATCTTTCTTCTCTTAGCTTATCGTAAGAGAGGTATAAACTTCTAATGTTACTTGAGCCACACCAATTTAGGAGTCGACCTAAAATTAACAATAATATGGTGGCTTCTTTGAGCCACTGGGTTTTTTCTATTTGGAATTTAAAGCATAGTTAAACAGAGACACAAGTGTCTACAGTGGGGTTCAAAGCCTCTCCGGTACACCCAAGACGGTTCGGCGTTTAAATGCACTCAGTTAGTACAGAGCACAGTACACTTCAGCAATGATGAAATCGAAGAATGGTGTTCATTGTGCTATCCACAATTTCACCATCGTACTATTGTAAAATCGTGCTTGTTTGGGGGAAGAATGGTGTTCATTGTGCTTTCCACAATTTCACCATCGTCCTGTTGTAAAATCGTGCTAAGCACACGCAGATATCATGCCTAATTATGGCGCAATCGGAAACGAAGAGATACTTTGGCAGATATCGCCCACCATACAAATAATCGACATGGTCACATTTGAGGTGGGAAAATGGGTCACATCCATAAGCGTTGATAATGGGCACGACCGTTATAGGCCTACAATTTAAACGATAAAAACTAGAGCAGTTGATACAGATTATACCTAGGCTATATATTGATGGCGCCTGATGTCATGGTGTAAATTATAGGCCACTATCAATAAATATGCCAAGAATGGTAATTTAACCCTTCAAAATACATATACACAACTGTAGAGGAGGAAAATTAGTTGTTACTTTATATTGTAGTTAACAAGTAGAGTGTAAAAGTTTGGTTTGTTTGGGGTTTAGCGTCGTTCTTCAGGTTTTTTCATTCAAATAAAGGAGTGGCAACCCTATAACCATCTTCCCGAGGCAGGGCGGAAAACAAGATTGTCGCATTAAGCCTCTCTTCCTTTCTTACCTTGCCTCCATTGGCGATAAAACCTGAGTTAGCTAGAGTTTACGACAGCTATTTTCGGATGATCTCTCTTCACTCTACCCAATCAGATTGGGGCTTTTGTTAAAATAAGAAAGAGGCGGTCTAAACAAAGGATGACAAGTAATTTATATATGTAATATACCTGCACGATCTTAGTCCCATTAACGAGTCCTTAAGTCATAACAGACATGTTAATTGGCAGTGGCGCCACGCTTGTATGTTGTAGACTTTGATGTGAAAACGACTTTTTGATTGGTCTACTTGTTTCTACCATAGTCCAATTAAATTTTTGCCACGTTTTCCCTTCGAATTACAGCAAGGGATGTTAATGTGGAAGTCTCGTCTTACACATACCGATCCTTGCATAGGAAGATGCCCTATAACCGACTGAGCTAACAGGCTTACAGTAGAACGAACAGTATTATATCGCAATTACAGATCATTGCCCAGCATTATAGTCGGAGGAAAACTGAGTAGTAAATTAGCTGAGAATACCTACGACCTTCTGGTTTCTGGTATTCCAGACCACACACGATCAGCAGAATTGAACCCGAGACCCCAGAGGTGAGGGGGATATGAGGACAAGAAGCATACATTCAATTTCTCTAGAACGTAGAATCTAGACCACACCACTGCGCTATATATATTTATAAAACATAACCACACGGACACAGGGTTGTACATCAATTAAATCGATGAATCATCTTACGTTCTAGATAAACTCCCAGAGACAAGTTTCTAAATAGATCTTAATCTCGAGTTGTGTTACGAGTAACCTCGAGAGAGGATAATGACAATTTACATGGTATATAAAGTATTGATTAATATGGAATGAACAAGATATTCGGTATGGGTTAGGAATAACTCAAACTGGTATTACGGATATAAAGACAGTAAGCAATGAATACACCCACTAAAGAATGAGTGTTAAAACCTGTCTGACACAGAGGGAAGTTTCGCCTTAACCAGTAGGCCTATATCCTTCAAATTTGTGTTTCTCTCGTATGCTAAAGTGGGTCTTGACGAGAGAGGAGTAGACATTTTAAGTACAAGATTTTGAAATTCCTTTTTAAGGCGACTGGCAAACTAGGTGCTAGGCTAGTCATATTGGACAAAAATGTATTTCCGTTTAAAGACCCTTTACCTGCTTCCCAATAAAGAACCGTTGAATAGTGTTAATCCAACAAGCTTATCTTTATATACGTTTCCGTTTGGAAGAATTTGGGTTTTTTTCAATCGGCCTGATTTCAGAATGATCTTTAACCGAATGCTCCGGGAGAGAGAAAAATGCAGCTTTTGGGGATTTTAGTTTTAACCTAATGGAACTCAGATGATCTTTTGTTGTTTTTATTCGATGAGTATGTTAACCAACATATTGTTTCAGGCACTTCTGGCAAGTTATGGATACCACATTTCTAAACCACAATTCAAACTGTCTGCCAATTTTGAAGCGGTCCACTGTAATTCATTTGATCCCAGGGAAGCCACACGACACCCGCAATCGTCCTCTACCTTTAAACTCGGCGCATGCCACCTGCCATCCAAGGAAACCGGACACATCTGATGGCACAGCCAGTTGTCATCAGTCGTAAGCGTTCAGTTCGGTCAAACAATAAGCCCAGTTGCTTTCAATCGCCAACCCGTCGGATGTTCTCAGTCGCACGCCGACCCGCACAGGACTGACTGACCCGTCGTAAAAATCGACTACAACCCTATAGTCAGGCTTACCTGTCCGGAGATCGACCACAAACCCTAGACTGGCTGACCCGTCTGAAAATCGACAGCAACTCATAGTAAGGCTAACGCCCGTAAATCGACCACGACTAGTCAGGCTTATCCGTTCGGAAATCGACCGCAACTCCCAGTCAGGTTGACCCGTCTGGAAATCGATCACATCTCCCAGTCTGGCTGACCCGTCCGGAAAACGATCACAGCTCCCAGTATGGCTGACCCGTCCGGAAATCGTTCAGCCTGAGATCGGGCTGGCAAGCAACACAATCCGTAGTCAGGCTGACCTATCCGGGAATAATAATTACCCTGTGTCTGGCTGACCGGTTCGAAAATCCATAATATCTAGTCTGGAGAACCAGTAAGAAATCGACCACAGCCCTGAATGAGACTGAGCCACGCAGACTGTGACCACAACTCTTAGTCAGATTAACCCACATATCATACCCATGACATTTTATCTGCCCAGAGGTCCGGTCCTCCAACTACTTCGATTTCTAAAAAAATGTGACTTAACAGTATTTTTTTTGGTAAATTTGAACAGTTTTAACAGATTCTATATCAGAAATTTTGTTCAGGCAGTGACCCGCACGAAAATCAAACCCACGACCCTCAGAGTTAGGCACAATGTCGCTAGCAGACACTAGGACCACTCCGCGTACCGGTTTTCTAAACTCGCAAAGTGTCATAACACAATAACGAAAATACACTCTAAAAATTAGTCCCGAACACACGATCACATGATATAGCCAGTGTTTGGACCGATGACGTTGTTTTGAATCTTCTCCTGGCGAATCAATACCTAAACCAGAAAAATGAGTATAAGAACACCTTCCACCGACATATAGAGCCCAGCACGAAAATGGAATTTAACGTGCAAACTTTAAGCAATTTAAACACAATCAATCCCTGCAGAAAAATTGCACACCGAAAGAACGATTTCACAATATAAAAATGATAATTTATAGTCTGGAATTGTGATTTGCAGACAATTGTAAAAGACTGAGATTTTGATAAAGACTGAAGCGAAGAAAAAGGCCGTCAGCTCTGGGTGAGTTTGACATGGAGGTTGATAGATTCAGCCTCCACGTACGAACCGCATAATCTAAGGGGAATAACTCTCAATGAATCAATGTGCTCAGTCTTGCCAAACGGCAGAAACAATCAGATTTGTTTGATTATTTCATTTTGGTTTAACGTTGTACTAAAGGGTATTTCACTTATATGACGACGGATTGACCATTTCACACTAACTATTGCCCGTGCGATGGCTGGAGTCAGAATGTGTCACGCATTTACATGATGGCCGACAGACGGAATCGAACCCGTGTGTTCTTGTGTTAGGAGAGCATTCTCATTGGAAGAGTGGTTGATATCGCCCCGAGACACCATGACGCCCCAACACCGTCACTGTGAACTGAAGGATTACCTGGCAGAGTATATACATTTAATTATACAGCCAAGATAATACTACTAAGCTGAAATGTCCAATTCTGTTGTTTCGGGGACCCTATATATTTAAAATAAGTAATTCATGGGAATATCCTTAAGGATGCATGGGCCAATATCAGTAACTAACCATGCGTTTATAGAATTACAAAAAGGATGATCGAAGCCATAAACAGTTACAAGCATAGGCCTACTCTCTACGCGTTTCCTTCCGATAAAATATCTGACCTAGAATGAAATATAGCAGAAACGAAATGTGCCAAATGTTATATGTGGATAGACGAAACGAATAGGTCTACGCTCAATGTTCATCACCAGTATATTGCAATCAAACAGATATCCTCGAAAGCAACACTAAAACATAATTCATCCAGGCCTACGTACTGTATCACAGTTGAAAATGAAGTCGTGTGACGATGCGCTAACATTGTAGAATTGCAGAACGAATTTTATAAGGTTTTATTAACGTTTATCTTTAAATCTGCAATATTGTCTACACCGCCCATGTTAAGAACAGTAGATTGGTCCTACTTTGCCGTAAAGCCAGAATGTTACTGCGTAAAGGGAAGTCACTCTGATGTCGTAACGTCATATCTCTACTACTATGCTGCATAATATGATAATGATAATATGATGCTGTGTATCGAGGACAATCATGGGTGTGTAATTTTGTGAATACTCTCTGATTTGTCATTCCAGACAAACCAGTCGACGATGTTTACTTCATGATTTATCAGACACTGCTAGGGTCTTAAACCAGCATTCGTGTCGTACTTGCATGCCTAGAAAAACAAACAAAACACAGCCGAAACACAACGAACAGAAGAGTTTTGAACGTGTGGCACATATGGGTTTCGGAGCTCTCCGTCATCAGAACACTGCACTAACGGTCTGTGAACTGTTTACACTTCATCTGGCGACTTAGACCGATGTTAAAGCTAGACTTGGTATTTCTCTGACTCTGACATTGTACATACGTGTATCGTGTTACGCTCCAATATGCAGCGGCTTTTACATATATTTACTACTGACTGTCCATTTCAACCGTTGCATATAAGAGAATGATTAGCGCGAGACGGACACCACAGGGTGCTATTGGAGACTAGATATCAAGAGCCAATCAAGTGACGTTTTATAGTGCTTGTTTGGCTTGCATTTTGTTGACCTCTTATCTAATCTTATCGGGAAATGTGGAGTTGTTGCTGTCATCCAATCAGCCTTGGTATGAAGGTTTTGCCTCGAAACGGCAGATACAGGCATATGATTGTAGTCTACAGGCGTTCGTTCGACAGCGGCGTCTGACAGAAGCCCGCTATATACGCTATGCATCAATCAGCGGGTAAATGAAGGTGTATATAGATTTTAAAAAACAACAACCGCTGAATGTACAAATAGGTCCTCACGATCTACGACTATAACGTCCTTGCAATCGCATATAGAAGGCTCTAAAAACACAACGATAACGCTAAATGACGAAGTATTAATGTTTGTAAGCATGATCCTTTCCGGTAATCCAAATACATTGTGAGAAGAAATGAGGACAAAATGGCATCGGCGGTTAGGAGAAACTGTTAACTTCAGTCGTAAAATTAACCTGGCTTCGAATAACAGAGCTGAATTGGGTCTGCCTTTCAAATAAAGACAACGTGTCGAGAAACAAACATGTTCTAAAGTCAGTGAGTGTGGTCAGATTAATAAAGTCAGAAGAGGAACAAATTCAAAACAAGACAAACAGCTTCTAATCATAAACAAACAAACAAACAAATAAACAAACAAAAAAACAAACAAACAAACAAACAAATAAACAAACAAACAAATAACCAGAGAAATAAACAAACAAATAAACAAATAACCAAACAAATAAACAAACAAACAAATAAACAAACAAACAAATAACCAGACAAAAAAAAAATAAACAAACAAAAAAACAAATAACCAGACAAATAAACAAAAAACAAATAAACAAAAAAATAAATAAACAAACAAATATACAAACAAACAAATAAACAAACAAACAAACAAAAAAGCAAGCACACAATGGCCGTGTTTGATGAATAAAATAAAAGCACTTACAACTGTTATTCGGTATTATGAAGTAATTCGTACTTTGTCGGGGGTGGTACTAGAGAGTGACCTTCCTGTTGACCTGGTGCTAGCAGAGCAACCTGAAGCCAATCTGCTTGGGATGTCTTTGTATTACGTCCTGTGCATGATTGTCCCGCCTTGTCTTTGTTTGTTGCCATTGGCGTCGAGGGTGATTTCTTTCACCCAATGGGCTCGCACGCTCATATGAGTGAAATAACCTTACGTACGGCGTTAAACCCTAATTATACAAACAAATCGTACTTTGTCATTCATGCGAACCAAACGCTTATGTTCTAGGCTTCTGATGCCACAGTTAAACAATGTTTTTAGGGCGTACGTTAGCGTTGCTATCCCCTCTAAACTCCCCGGCTCACCTGTAGACCCTTTCTGTGCATTGGCGAGTTAGGTGCACGATTGGCCTTTTCTCGCACTTGCTCGCGTTACTTGTCATGTTTTAGCATGCTTGATTATAAAGCCATGCAATAGTACACCTTGATGGCACTGGTTCGCTAAAGCGGAACTGCGTTCTCAGCCGTGTTACAGCGGTCAATGTGTATATAACATCCTGCAGATAACAATTGGATTATCCCGATTGTTTCAAGGATGTACGTTTGCCACACGTCACATGATTAGTTCAGAGAGGTTACGCACATGGAGCCCAGATACTCCAACATTCAACCTTTTCACCCCCGTCAAAACATAGGCTAATCCACAACATAAAGCTGAGTAGAGATGCTGCAAGGAAGTTCGCGCTAGTTTTCATGTTGGCGACTGATGGCATCATCTCACGATACAGACGCGGAAAAGAAACGTTTAAAGCAGGATAAACAGCGTGCACATCACTGGAAACGATGGGGCCCATATATATCTGCACGTCAATGGGGCACCGTGAGAGAAGACTACTCAGCCGACGGAAACTGGTAAGCAACGACTTTAAACAGGAAGAACACGACAACACGCCAGTGTTTATACCGTACTTACTGGATAAGTATAGCGTTAACAGCGCAGCACAGTGGTGTATTTATGGGTTGCTTGTCTCAAGGGCAAGTTGAGGTGGGATTTTTTTTAACCTGCACTTAAGCCTGACACCGAGAAGTACAGATTAGACAAGCTACGTGTGTACCTCTAGACATAGCTCTGTTAAACAGACTACATATAGCTTTTTGGTGAACCCAACGGAATGTTAGTTATCGTTTAAGAAGGGTCAGTCTGCAGACTCCCAGGAAACGGATTTCCCATAAATTCACCTGTTTAAACTTGTTAACTTTCTTTCTGATATTCTGTGCTGGACAAGTCTAGACTAGCCTGTTATTCGTTTCTCCACATTTTAGAGCACTGTGAAGCGTTTGATGTGTTGTATGGCATTGTATTAAATTGTTCCTAGATAACATTATTGAAGTGATTAACTAGTCTCACTTCAAACTACAACATCAGAGGAAACAGCAACGGGCAAACATCCCCAGTGTTCACATGAGTTCATTGTTTTAAGACCATTTGGTTGGCCAACTATATTGTATGTAGAGATTTAATTCCCACACTATTAGAATTGTCGCTGATCGACTTGCTTTTTGACAAGATAGTGAAACTAATGTGTAAGTCACAACAAACATGTGAAACGATAGACTGGGATCTTACGGCTATATAGCTGAAGAAAATGTACTACTGGGTCAACCACGTGTTTGTAAGATGTATATATAGATTGGTGTATACGGCTTAAATATAGATGTATTCTTGTCTTACGTACTTGTTGACTCAAGCTTATAAACAAGCCTCTGTGGCAGAGATTTGAATTTCCACTGATAAGTTTCATATATTGGCATGACTGCCACCATACTGCTCTATGCCAGCTAAGCGATGTGTTGTGTTTTTCTCAACGTTATAATGTAGGTATATTATAATGCAGGTTGATCATAGTCCTCTTATATATCATACGGTCTACACAGAATCAGCTATGCGTTTGTTAAGAGCTATACCCACATCGTCCCGGTTTTATGGCCTCACGTAATGAAACCATGCATGTAAAGCAATAAATCTCACAGGAAAACATTTCAAACAGCTGTCATCGCCGCACGTAAACTGTACTTGAGGTGAAATGAGTTAAATCAATGCATGTCCCAATAAAATGCCTACGTATCGACTTTTATAAGTCAAATAAAGTTAGTGCATTGATCAGTCGGAATATTAAAATCGATTTCAAACCATC
>JARDVA010074061.1:0-11880 GCA_030265315.1 Mopalia swanii
GTAATACGCGCGAACGGAAAAGGGGACGCCTGGGCTGACTCGGGGAAGCCCGAGTGACTCGCGCGAACGCAACCAAGGTGTCTCATGCAAAAACTGCATGGCTAGGTCAAAGTTCACTCATCATAAAATGTCAAAGGTTAAACACCTTTTAGAGTCCGTGTGCGGCTTCTGACTTTATTGTGCTTGATGGCATTTTTAAATCACATATTTCTTTCATATTATTCTTAAACGAATATAATGTTTATATAATCTTTTTATTATTAGTCTTTAAAATCAAAACAGTTGTTGCCTATTATACCCACTGCAACCCACCATTTCAACAACAGCTTGCAATGGCCCATTTTGCTGACACATATGGAAAACAAGCATTTTTTAAACCTTTGGAAATAGAATACAGATCAAAGAACCCATTGATAAACAAACTACTCTGGAAGGGCACTGTAATTCAAATGTGGCGATTTCTTATCTTGTCATACTCTGGAGGAGTCACATTTCCTCTCAGAATACATACATTTCTTAGAATTTATTTCATCTTTCATCATCATTGCATCATTACACAATTTTATGATATCTATACGCGTACATGGGTTTTTGCCCATTTGTACACTCATAGGCCTTTTACTTTTGTACAATACAATATATGGCAGTCAAGTTTATTATTCGAACATTTTAACAACCTACAGCCTCTGTGCGTGAGGGTATTTACACTATAGGGAGCTTTGATCACTTTTGCGCTTGTTTTATAAATTAAAAAAAAAAACAGGATTATTTTCGTAATTATAACAATTTAGTTATGACTTGAAGCCTTACACAATACAATTGTCAACATCCGTGCCCATGGCGATAACATTATTTTGTACGGCATGTTACAGGATTGACCAGTGGTCTCCCAAGATGACGCTATAGACCTTCATTAGCATATAGCCACTAAACGAAAAAATTGAAATTTTCCGAGTTTCATAAATTTTCAAAAACATTCACTACGTTAGAGAACATGGAGTGTTTTCATTCAAAATGAAAAGGAATGTAAATAAAAATATCACTTTATTTTGATTCCTTTCACATGACGCTATTATTTGATTTTCATATGTACACCAAAATGTTGACACTGCATTATATTTTAGTAACAAATACCAAACGACACAACGGTCACTGTTAAAGTCACGTACGGAAGCCAGTCAGTGCCATATCTAACTCAAATATTTCTTCAATCTTACTCGTAATATAACAAGATAGCTAACTCATAATGACGACCTACTCGTTTAAACGATGTAGCTAACTTGTATTTACCATATACTAGCTCGTAATAACCAGTTACGATCTCGTATTAAAGAGATAGCGAACTCCTATAAGTACTAGTTAGTTAGATAGATATCTCGTAAGTGCGAGCTACTTAACTAGTAGTTATGGGTTACTTACTCGTAATAACAAGATAGTTGACTCGTACTCACAAGACTCGTTTCATATGACAGCTGACATATTGAGACTGTGCACTGTCGTGGTGCTATTTATGTAACATTCTTGAAAGTTTGTCTGTCCGTCCATATGTCCGTCACTTGCCTTCACTCTACCCCCTGTCACCTGACACTAACAGGCTTCCATAGTTATGCATCCAGGGCTTATACATACATTTATTTGCAGGCAATACCAATCTTACACAACTTGTTGTCATGACATATTTAAAACATGTGACCATATTCAAAAGTAAGCCGTTTTCGACATTGATGTACATTTTACAGTGAAGCGATTGTTTTGCGGTTTCAGGAAACGTGCTTGGCTGACAACCACAGAGAAGCAAGCCAAGACCAGTCAAATCAGAGACGATCTACTCGACAACATGTTAAAACAATACAAAACTAGAGGATATCTTTGTATAAAAAAGAAGAAGACCTGACTAGGCTATTTTTCATTAAAACAACCATAAGTCTTTTGTGATGGTGTCGTCCGAGATGACCTGTTATATAATGTCTGACGCAAAACCCTTTAATCTGAGTGCAAACAGACGGGGTGTTCGTTTTGGTACGAAAAGTTGATAAGCAAAAACGTTACTCTGTACCTGTCACTACACATATGGTTCTCAAATGTGATGCTAATGGGTGTTGTGTCTCGAAATGTTATCTGTGTTTACGAGGATTTCACATCAGTATTTCCCTGACCTTAACAGTTTTTCGAGAGATAATAGCGGAAGTCGGGATAGACCTACAGATGACCCATACTGACAACTCACATGTTTGTTAAAATAATGTTCTGTTTGCCGTTACTAAAGTGGATCTGAAATGAAAAACACATTTTTATAATTCTATTCTTCACATTATAGGCCCTCTGGCTAAGGGAAGTTTGTTTGAAAGTAGCAATACTGTCTTTACTTAGCAAAATTATGGAAACGCTTCACATATTGGTTGTGCTATAGTGTTAATTATTGTTGGAATCCCGCCGTCATATAAGTGAAATACTCTTAAGCACGGGGCCCTCGGCTTAGTGGTATTGTGTGCGCTTACTCATCCTACTCCAATTTACCGTTCACGGTATCGAGTCAGCCTCTCGACCATCGGGTATATCATGAGTGACACGATGTGGCTCCAGCAATCGCGGGGGTGGTTTTCACGAGGTTTACTCTCGGTTTCCCACCATAGTGAGGCAAGGAACAGTGTGAAGTGGACAATCCGTCGTCATATGAGTTAAATAGCCTTGAGTACGACGTTAGACCCCAATCAAACAAACAAAACAAACAAACCTTAAGTACGGCCTTAAACAACAATCAATCAATCCATCAATCAATCAATCTCAAATGAGTGACCGATTTCTCCACCGATCCTACAGAATGGCCAAGGACCATTTATTCTACAAATTCTCCTATAGACCGATGATTTCACTCCAGCTGTATGGTCATACTGTTTAATGCTTTATTCAGATGTGGCTGACGCAAATAGAGCAGTTAGATTATTCGTTGTAATTTGAAGTCAATGTTTTAGAGGATTAACCTTCTCGTTATACCACTCAGTCGATTAAAGGCGTATTGACGTGATGTTAAACTGTGTCAAACACAGGGGGTGGTTGCATCGGTCAATACTTATAACCAAATAACTCCGGTTTAAGTTAGGAGCTGTCAACCCACTCTTTTAACAAATCTGGGTTGTCGGTATTTCTTGAGAATTTCCTCCGACAATTCTTTGTTCTCCACAGTATAGTTATTGTTATCTTAAACACTAAAGTACAAACACCTGTTGTATGAACTGCTCTAATGAAAAATTTGCTAGTTATAAACTGTTATAAACAGTAATGTTGTTAACTGTGCTAGATTCGCACTGCAGACATCTGTTCACTCTTAATTTTTTTATATTATTTGTTTATGCAGTTATCCCGGATTACAGATTTTTTTCGTCCCCACGACATGAAGATAACTGTCGTTCTAAGAGAGCCTTGGTCATTGGCTTGTGATGGATGAAAGTCAGCGTTTTCTAAAGAAAATTAGCTGTACCACAAAACGATCTTTAGTTCTACCATGTCTGATAGTGCTGGTTATAACGGTGTCCAAAATGTGCTTTTCTACTCTGGACAGAACAATCGTACCCATTTTCAAACATTCCGAGAGTGTCGGGAACGTCCACGATGGCCTATTTAAATTGACGGCTGGATCGCGCATAATCTCTTACGAGCCATTTTCAGATAAAAGGCAGAAAGTTGATTGTAAAAAAGTTAAGAATAGCAATTATCTTAATAAAGACGCCAAACTGACTAGAGATCTACGGGAAAGGGTGTTTAAAATGACACCGTTCAAACACAAACTAAGTAACAGCCGAACTGATGATAGTTTGTCCATCGCCGTGCAGCCGCAAACAGAATCCTCCACAACCTCTTCAGTTGATGAACAGTTTCAAAGCTATATAGGGGATAACGTCAAAGACACTATCTCACCCAAAAGAGTCCTCAAATTGAACATGAACAGAAAACCTTCCTTGTCGTTTATTGAAAGGCGCGCGCTGATGGAAGGTACATTACCATATACTCCTGACGAAGTGGACCTAATGGCACTGGTGAGTCCTTTTTTGTTCCTCAAGTTTAATTGATTATCTACATAATTAACTGTGTATGTCAACATATTTAAGAGTTGCGTTTCAACCATACATAGAAATTATTTGCACAATTGCAAAAACTACTCACACCTTAGAGAATTCTCTAACACCTCAAAATCGTCTGTTTATAAATGTTTCGGAGTGTGAATGCGCTATAATACTTGATTCTAACTCACCTGGTTCGACCGCCTTTTCCCGATTGCCCGGAGGACAATGAGTCATGTGACATACAGACAATTTAAAGTTTCTGTTGAAAATATTTCGGCGGTTGTAACCAGAACTTTTCTCCGAGGAAAGAGTGCCACATTTTGTTTTGATGCTCAGCTTCTATTTTTGTTTTAATCCAAATTTCTGATACCACATGTGAACGTTATATCAAACTCTTTGTACAAAATAAATTCAGTCTGTGATTTCATATTTTCCATTTGTGTCCTACTGTATAACTTATTTACTGTATAATCACTAAAATACAGTTGGAATTTCCTGTTTTTGTTTTGTTTCCAGGAAGCATTGCCCTATGAAAAATCCTACAAAAATCCTTGTTGGCTGGATAACTCTAGAAGCCATAATTATACAGAGAGTTTCTATACTACTCGTCGAGATATCCGTCAAGAATTACGAATTATGACAGAAATATTTCACAAGCGTCAACAGATTGGAGATTATCATCGTGTTCGCTGTTTGCCCTACTTTCTTATTATCGGTCAACCAAAGAGCGGTAGTACAGATCTGTATCGCAAGATTATCGCTCATCCCGAAGTCCGCCACATTCCTGCAGACCTGAAAGAGCCTCACTGGTGGGCCAGAACAAGATTAGGTAATGTTGTCGTATTTCCCTACGAACATATTGTTTGTTGCATGTGACGCCGCGGTTGGCTCCTCCGCAGCGTGTGCGCTGACTAATCCTACTTCGATTTATCGTTCACGGGATCGCGTCCGTCTGTCGACCATCAGGTATATGAGTGAGTCACAAGATGTGGCTTCGGCAATCGCGGGGGTGGTTTTTATGAGGTTTCCTCCCTGTTTTCCAACATAATAGTGCAAGGAATAGTGCGAAGAGGACAATCCGTCGCCATATAAGTGAAATACCCTTGAGTACGACTTTAAACCCCAATGAAACAAACAAATAAATCGATTTATCGTTCACGGGATCGAGTCTGTCTGTCGAGCATCAGTGATTGAGTCACTGGATGTGTCTCCGACAATCGCGGTGGTGGTTTTTACGAGACTACCACCTGGGTTTCTGCCCTAATAAGGCAAGGAGCAGTGTGAAGCAATGTGAAGAGGACAATCCGTCGTGATATAAGTGAAATACCCTTGAGTACGACGTTAAACCCCAATCAAACAAACCTACAAACTGTTTTTAGTGTGGCCTTGACAAAAAGACAGACAATAGACCAACTATCAGCCCATAACCCCATAACCCCAGCCCCCACCCCACCCATCCCTTTCCACTATCATCCCGCATCCTTTCAGGATACAGGCTACAGGATTATTTTAATTTTGAATTGCAGGTAGACACAGTGCTCGGGGCCATGTTGTTTCCTTGGACAGCTATGTAGACCTATTTGATCATGCGTCCTACCAGATTGAAATGGATACAACTCTGGACGAAACTGGCCATGTGTTTCATCATTTAGTTACAGGTGAAACAATATAGCAGAGCTGTCGACCTTTGCACGCTTATGAATTACTAAACCCATTCACTTGATCATTTATAGAGATTCGACTAATCAGGTGGTATCGAAGAATCTATTGGCAAAAAAATGTTTGATCCGAATTGTCAAACAGCGGGACCCGTTCCCTTGTGGTATACATAGTGCGCCAGTAGGTTTTATGAAATTAAAATCGCATTTTATCTTATAAGGAATTGTTCATATACAATACCTTAAAAAATAAATAAACAAGTCAATACATATTCTGTAAAGGTGAATGACAGGATTGTTATAAAAGACGCTCTGGCTAAGTGCAGTTTGTTTAAAGAGGATCAATGCTGTCTTTACTTAATAGCACTGGAGGAAGATTAACTTTCAAACATTATGAAAACACTTCACATATTTGTTGCTCTTTAGTGTCAATTATTTTTGAAATACATCGCCGTCATATAATTGAAATAAGTATTGTGTAAAACACCAATCAATCAATCGATTGATGTAGCATTCACGGGATCGAGTTCGCCTGTCGACCATCAGATATATGAGTGAGCCACACGATAAGGCTCTGGCAATGTGAGAATAGCTTGACTACCTCGTAAAACCCCATTTAAAAAAACTATCAAGTGACGTTGATGGGAGAAAGATAAAGTCAAATACACAGTACAAATAGCAGGCCTACCGAAGTTATAACTTTGGGCTGCTCCAACGGAAACCTAACTACAGACTCGTTTCATTTGGAAGGATTAAATCTTCGGTTGTCTATATCTTTCAGTATGGCTTCAACTCCAATCCAATAAACATAAAATTGCTGTAGTGACGTAACCTTAAAATAATGTATCGTAAGATCCTATGTTTCTCTCTACAGGAGAAGGAAGTATGTCTACCTTTTGGGATAACGACCATTGGTGGGCTATGATTGGGAATAAGAACTTAACCGAACCGCGTATCCTGATTCCTGATTACATTCGTCATCTACTACCAGATATAAAACTCATCCTCATCCTCAGGAATCCTACAACGAGGTATGGTAGAACAGAAGTACTATTATGGCTATTTCTGAAACCTGACGTTAATCATGACGTCCATGTCTGTCATAGTCTCGTTATTTACGTTTGGTGGAGTTCTACTTAAAGTGTGTTTTCTTTCTGGACTTGACAAAAAGTGGTAATACATCTTTCTTGATAAAACATAATTTTCAAATATTTTTTTCGTTGTCCAGCCTATGGCTTAGTGGTTTGTTCGTGCGCTTACTAATACAACTTCGATGTACTGTTCACGGGATCGAGTCTGTCTGTCGATCCATAGGTGTACGAGTGAGTCACACTAAATGGCTCGGGCAATCGCAGGGCTGGTTTTTACGCGGTTTTATCCCGGTTTTCCACCGTCACTAGGCAAGGCCCAGTGTGAAGTGGACAATCCGTGGTCATAAAAGTGACATTCCCTTGAGTACGACATTAAACTTCAATCAAACAAACAAACAATTTTTCGTTGTCCAAAGATGTTCATATCTCATAGACGTCTGGTTTGTTTATAATTCTTTGATAACATCTACCACTTCAATTTATATTTCAGAATGTATTCAGACTTTCTTTATTTCCGGAAAGATCGGAAGTCCCCTGGAGACTTTCACGAAGCTGTTGTCCACGCTGTTCGGTTATACCAGGATTGTTTCCAAAACGAGACTGTTCGCTCCTGTGTTTATAACTACTTCCTGAATTTCAAGGCACAGGTATGCATACTCGTTCTGGCTTTACACAAAGTGAATGCTGAATGAAGGTATTAGATAGTGGCACAAGGTGAATCTGTCTTTATCGCAGGGTTCTCTAGGATTTAAACGTATAAAGGCGGAGTAAGAAGTGAACAATGTATCGTCATAAAAGAAAAACACCCTTGAATACGATGTTAATCCTAATGAAATAAACAAATCAAACTGTGCTTGACAGCACTGTAAGACAATGATTATATTAGGATATTGGTCTTCATTCTTTGTTACAGTAGTTTGAAAAGAGTTTTGTTAAATAAAAATGTGTCGACTGAACCCGCGATCCTCAGCGTGAGGCACCAAATCGAAAACCTGAAAGAGGCTCATGGGTTCCACTCCCGGACCTGCAAGTTTTCTGACCTAGAATCTGTTCAAACTAAGAAAGTGATGTCCCAAAGTAACGAAAATGCATTTGATACTGACTTTGTAAATGACACAAACATTATTATGCAAACATATTTGTAACGAATCTTATCATACCTCCCTATAAGATACATTTATGATATCTATTTTAGATTCGTTTGCGGGTTGGACTATACTCTGTGTTTTTGGAGGATTGGCTCCGATTGTTTCCAAGGCAACAGATATTCATAATACGTACAGAGGACTATGCGAATAACCCACGTGCAATTCTCAGAGACTTATTTAACTTCATGGAACTCCGTAAGTATGAAATAACAACCACTTGCTCAAAGCGCCATTAAAAGAGGGGATAACAAAAATACAAATGCATGTATACAGAAAGCGCTAACAAAATTAACGAAGGTTGGTTAAGCCAATGTCAGACAAAATCTGACCACAAATAACCAAAGAACTAAAACAACGTATGTTTAACAAATCACTGGGCGCAGCCATATGTATTCTAACAGTCTTCTGTATGTTCGGGTACAAAAGAACAAGCGTGTGAAGCAATGATCTATATATAGGTTATTGATGTCAAGTGCTGTGTTTTCCAGTTCAGATATGGACCACGTGACCGTATTCAGTTATATATCGTCCTCGCCAAACAAAAGATTACACAAGATGGCAATCGAAAGTGACACATTGTAAGTAGGCTACAGATGAGTCGTACGTAGGTGAGATTCACGTAAACAAAGATGTAATAAAGACTGTCTCAGATATTTTAGCTATGTTTATAATTTTGTATCAATCATTGTGACGCTCCTGCTCTTCGTCAGATATAGGACCTGTATTGGTTAATTGATATAACCTTGTATCTTCGTGTAACTAGCAATGAGAAACTGTAAAATACAATGAAATAATTGAATGAACGAAAGACAAAAGGATGAATGAGTGAATGAATGAAACAAAAAACTTTCAAAAAAATATCTGTGGATTCCATATCATTTCCTCGAATATTGGTGAGATTGTATGAGTAATAAGAATACTGTCCAATAACAAGATTACGGAAAAAAATAATAGGAATAACATTGATAGACAAGCTACTGTCAAACAAAAGCCAGTCAATGTGTAGTAACAACACAGCATAGTAACCGTAATCTTCTCAAAGTGAAAGTTGATCAATTCAAGGAATTTTACGAACAAAAACAAATAAGGTAATACTACAAGAGATTGTAAAATGTAAATGTTGTTACCGGAGAGTGAGACGGGACCCCTTTTCTCCCTCTAATTGCTCTTCTGTACATAGTTGATCGTAGCTGACTGTTGGGTATTCACTACGCCCTAGTAACTTCATTGCTGAGTTTACAGACCCATCTTGTCAGTGGTGTTTTAACTGCCCTATAGAGCGAAGGCCGACATTGCTTGGGAACGATTGACCTTTGATTCAAGTACAAATTTGCTATAGATGACGATAGGAAACTTAAGACACTGTTTCAAAATTGCTAAAATAACCTAGGTTTAAATGGAGCCAGATTGCGTCATGGTATAGTTGGTTTATATTCAATTTGATTGGCTGATTTCTGAGACTCGTTTCACAAAATGTCTGCGTCGAAAACAAACCGCGATCAGCATATGCTTTTCTGCTTCAAAACAAGATTTAAAACAAGGATAACTTGTCACTTCAACTCTTATTAACAAATTAATGAAGGGATCCTAAACACCTTGATCCACAGGCCATGTGACATTCCATATAAATCCTACCCACGTAATGATACTTATTACAAGTTACGGCTTACTTGTTGTGGCCTTGTCATGTGTCACTTATTTTGAAGTGTTTTTGTACTGCATGTTAAACATGTACATTTATATATTTTTAATTGTTTTTAAAGGAAAACTAACCCCAGACCAAGAGGATATGATATCGTCACTGAAACGAGCCAATACACGGAGGAAAGTAGATTTAAAATACGGCGACATGTTGCCACAGACAAAAGCAATTTTGGACACATTCTATAAACCATTTAATGAAGAATTAACTGAAATTTTAAATGATAATTTATTCTTGTGGGAAGACGAACTGTCATAGCAGTTATCTGATTACACTATTCATTGAGGGACACTTTCTTCAGAGCTACTTGTTCTTCAGGGGCCAGTTGATCGAAAGACGATTTGCCGCTAACTTCAGAATAAATCTCTAATACCGGGTTACAGATAGACCTTCAGCATGGCGTGACGTCATCTAATAGAGGATTGCATTTAATAGCGCTTCGAGTAACCTGCCCCAGGAAGAAGAATAGAACAACACCAATGAAAAATCTTTAAGACGGTGATCACAAAGCAGCAAATCCTTGAACGGGTTGTTGAGAGAAACTTCGTGTTGCCTTGGTGCCATCAGTGCAAAGGGGACCAACACATGAAACAGATTCGTTTTGACGTCTGTGCCTGGTGGTGTGCTATTGTTGTCACTGTGATATGCCATGGTTTCATCCACCCGTTTGACTTCCACGCCGTTGCGAGAATGCGGCAACGGTACAACCTCAAACACAAACATGATAATTTTATTCATGGTGTCTAGGTTTAGATAAAAACAGTTTTCAAACTGATAAGGCCATCGGCCGTGTATGGCGTAGTGGTTAGCGTGTGCGCTTTCTTACGCCTACTTCGATGTACCGATCCCGTCTATCGACCTTCAGGTATATGAGTGAGTCACAAGATGTGGCTGCGGCAATCGCGGGGGTGGTTTTTACGATGTTTTCTCCTGGTTTTCCACCATTATAGGGCAAGGAACAGTGTGAAGCGTTCCTTGCCGTCGTCATATAAGTGAAATACCCTTGAATACGACGTTAAACCCCAATCAAACAAACAAACAAACAAATCAAACTGATAAGTTTTTCGTGAGCTCAGTAGATGTGGTTGGCCGAGCCTGTTCTTGCTAGTCTTCCATACATAGGTTAGTGCTTAAATGCCTCCACACTTAATATTCATTTTCGCCTTTGCCCTAATTGCCGTCAAACACGCAAATAACTGTTCATTTGCCTGTTGAATCCAGATTTTATCAGAAAGGTGTCAACAAGTAGCAGTCCGTTCTCATGGGAATAAATATATCCGTCCCGTTACATAAATATACTAGGTCCCTTCACGTAGCTAGTTCTAAATTCGAAATACCAAATGTTTTTTTCAATATCTATTTTCTCGGCCATTGTCTTCAGTAGGCATTTTGTTTGTGAATAGAATAATGACTCCAATTTGATCGTAATCCACATGGCGGTGAGCCAGCGATCGTGCTTTCAACACTATCGGTGGAGTGCAGACATTTTTGTTTGTTTGAAATGTTTTCTGTTCATAAATTATGTTCATTCTTAGTGTAAAATTGCAACAATGCTACTGGGCCAAATCCCAGTAAGAAAATATTGATCATACACGACAAATTTACTTTAAAAGGTAGATAAGCTTTTAATTTTACCGCTAATAAAGGAAGTCGCTATTATCTATATGTGTCCACCTATTTAAAAAAAATGTCTTGGACCCTTCTTTACTTAATTTAATGAATTTTAACTAAGTAAAATAGATGTAATCTCCATCAACGCTCAGGGCATTTGGTTGTAAATGCAACAGTATACTATATGCTCTCAGGCGGCCCCTCGCCTTATTGGTTTCTCAAAAAAAAAATCCCTATCATATAGCTTTTATTGATGACACAATAAAAGCGAGATGGCTAGTTGAAAATGACCAGCCACTTTTTAGGTGCGAGACAAGGATCCGTCCTGTATAGTTGTATTTACTTCGTGGCAACGGATTGGCCATTCCAATGCATATAGCAGGTTAAGAAAAGCACAAGTGGCTGTTCAGATGATGGCCATGCAGGCTGTTCAACAAGAGGTGATGTTTACTGCACTTCCTATTAGTAAACTCTTCGATATATAACGAATAGGAAATCGCAGCTAAATACCCCAGCACTTAAACTTTTAAACACGAAAAGAATACGGAAACATGAAAGGAGTCTAGGCTGATTGTGATTAAATTTAATCGCCCTTAAGCGCTTAGAACA
>JARDVA010074283.1:0-21656 GCA_030265315.1 Mopalia swanii
TACATATTGGCCTTAATATCTTACATATTAAGGGTGAAGAGATATTCCTAACCCTTAGAAAGAATATAAATAAAAATAAATAATAGATTAGGAAATAAAAAATGAAAAAATCATTGATCCAAAAAATAGAAATGCTCATAAATATTTAACAACACCTTTGAATGCGGAAAGAACAAAGGAAATCTTAGAGGGGCGCCTTGCTGTGAGTAAGAACCCAAATATTAAACTGGGTGAAATAACCGAAGTTGATGGGTTTATTAAAGCTTCTATTATTACCCTAAATGGCTCACTTGTGAGTGAAGCTGATATTGACCCGAATAATCCTTTAGAAGGATTAAGAAAATTACAAATGGGATTTTAAATAAAAAATTGAGTGACATAGCAAGAGAAGAAAAGTAAAATTTATAGAATATATAAAATATGATAAATAATAAAGATGGATAGATTGGTTTATTGTTATTTAGGCAATAATAGAAAAGAGCCTTATATTTTGTTAAGGCTCTTTTTATATAAAGGTAGGATTAAGATGCGGTTTTTAACATATATTTTCCTTTTTTTCTCTTTGAGTAGCTTTGCCGATATACGTTTGGTCACATCAAGCCGGCCAATTTATGATCTATTAAATGATATCAAGCTTGATCAGCTTCATTTATCTTTAATTGCACAAAAAGGAAATTCGCATCATAAAGAATTGCTGCCTCAGGATAAAAAAGCCATCTATGAGGGGGATGTGATTTTAGCTATTGAGCCTTTTGATCATTCATTGGTTGAGGCTGCCCTTCAGTTTGATAAAAAAATACTGATTGTTAATGATTTGAGTGATCATATTTTACCGCTAAGATCTATAAGCTCTTCCCATGATGAACATGATGAGGGTGATCATGAGGAAAATCGATATATAAAGGATGATCCTCATTTATGGCTTTCTCCTTTAGTGATGCAAGATATGATAAAAGCGATAGCCGACCGTTACCCTCAAATGATTGATGATCAAAAATATCAAAAATTTATAGAATATATTACAGATTATAATGAAAAGGGAAAAACTCTAACAGCACCTTCATGGTTAGTTTATCATGATGCATGGCAGTATTTAGAGCATTTTTTGGGTTTTACCCAGCCGGCCTTTTTTACTCAAAACCCTGAATCCGTGATTCGGCCAAAAAACTATCAGACCGTACAACAAAAATTAAAAGATGAAAATATTCAATGTATTTTGACGGAGCCGGTTATATCCAAACAAGCTTTACGGAAATTGAAAAAAACAACCGATGCAAAAATCATCCAAATCGACCCAACAGGCCGCCTAGCACCAGCAGGTGAAAATAGCCTTTATTGGATCTGGATGCAATATTTTGATGCTGCGCAGCAATGTTCGAATATAAGCTAAGCCTAAATAGATGAAGTCGTATTATCTATTATCTTTGGTGGCAGCCCGCTTTATAGGGCAAAAGCTACCAATATTTTTTCGATTATCTATCATTCGATAATTTTTGTTACCTCATAAAGCCAGCGGCAAGCCTCTCGGTGGCTCTGTAAAAGGGGCGTTAATTTTTCCCGAACTTGTTTATGGTAATGATTAAGCCAGTCCCACTCAATTTGTGTGAGTAGAGAACGCTCAATGAGCCTTGTATCAATGGGGCAAAGGGTGAGATTCATAAAAAACCTTTTTTCGTAAATCGATTGAACTAAAGCCAAATTTTCAATACGAATACCAAAATGCCCATCCTTATAATAACCAGGTTCAATAGAGCATAACATATCGGGCTCAATGGGAATGGTTGTATTATGCGGTGATAAACTTTGAGGCCCCTCATGGACTCCTAAATAACAGCCAACACCATGACCTGTGCCATGACCAAAAGATAGCCCATGATCACTGAGGGGCTTTCGGGCAATATGATCCAGCTTATCGCCTGTTGTTGTTGGGCTAAATTGGGCTTTGAAAAGTTGAATAACACCTTTTAAAACAAGTGTAAAAGCGGTTTTTTCTTCTTGGGTTGCGGGGTTGATTTTGATGGTACGGGTAATATCGGTTGTTCCCATTTTATATTGACCACCTGAATCAACCAAATAAATCTCATCTGCCGAAAGTTGGCGGTCGCTTTCTTTTGTTACCCGATAATGGGGAAGGGCAGCGTTAGGGCCAGATGCAGATATGGTTTCGAAGCTTGGTGATGTGCATAATGGGTTTTCTAAGCGCATATGATCAAGCTTTTGTGCGGCCATCAGCTCTGTAACGTGATTTTTAGGGATATTCACTTCAAGCCAATGTAAAAAGCGCATCATTACGGCTGCATCGATCAGATGGGCTTTTTGAATGCCTATTTTTTCTTTATGATTCTTTTTTGCCTTTGGTAAGAGGGCAGGGTCTGTCAAAGGTTGGGCTTGATCACCAATTAAATGGGTAATGGCAACAGTGGTTGTTGCTTGATGATAGCCAATCTTCTTTTTGCTAAAATCATATTCATATAAGGCGGAAGGCATATGAAAAGATGTAAAATCAGATAATAAATGAATCACCTCTTTTGTTAATCTTCTGTAGTCGATATACCAATCAACTGTTCCATTTTTCCAAATGACAGCAAATGTGAGTGGAATCGGTGTATGGGCAATATCGCATCCTCGGATATTCAGTAGCCATGCAATATTTTCGGGCTGAGTGATAATATAACCATCCAGATGATTTTGCATAAGGGCTGTTTGGTAATATTGAATTTTATCTTGAGGTTTAAGGCCAGCATATTTTAATTTGTGATGCCAAACAATGCCCATCGGGTAGGGTATTTGATCAGGCCATAAATCATCAAGCAGACTCCATTCATGTAAAGGTTGCAGCTGAAGTTTTAATTGTGTGCCCATTTGTTTAAAATAAGCAATAGGAAGATAATGGGCGTTAAATAATAAAGAGTGGTTCTCGTTACTATTGTCTTTTAGCCATGCAATGGGGGATAATTGATCGGTGCAAATTTGCTCCATTTGAGGTGATTGTTTTTGTGCTTGAAGGGTATAGCGGCTATCGGTAAATAAAATCGCTCGATCTTGACTAATGATGCAGCTTCCGGCAGAACCATCAAAGCCCGTTAGCCAATAGAGATATTCTTCGGACTGAGCAACATATTCTCCCGGCCATTTACCCGATTTACCGATAAAAAGAAATTGCCCTTCTTGAAGCTTTTTTTGTAATTTTTTTATTTGCAAAGAAGGATCAATGGGGCTTTTTAAGTTATGGCGTAATTGAGGAACTTTTTTGAGATCATTGTCAGAAAGGTTAAAATGAGCATAAAAATCGCTGCAATCAATATGTGCCGGTGGAGGAAATGAAGATGCGAGTGCATGGATAATATTCATCATATTGGCCTTATTTTGTATGGTTTTGATAATGCCGCTATTATAACTTTTTTTTTAAGAAGGTAAAGAATGAGAAAATAAAAAATTAAATAATTTAAAATAAAGATATTAAGGTAAGTATTTTATTGGCGAAAAGATAATAGGGCCTTTAGGGTTGCAGAGAGCGGGTAGATAAAAGAGAGTTATGCATTTTGTGCATGGCTGGATTGTAAAGATTATGTTTCTAATTTTAAAGAAAACAAACTATCTTTCTTGTAGGCGATGTTTTTGCCTTGTAAGAAAAAGGAGATAAGATATGATTGAATTAGGATTTGCTATGTTTGGTTTACTTAAAAAAGAAACAATAGTCATTCGTGAGCCAGAAGTTTTTCCTGTTTTTAAGCTTGATCATTTAAAGCAGCAAAAAGCAGAAGAAACAGCAGCGAAAGATGGTACAATTATACCGATGGACATCACCGCTTTAAGGCGCTGGAAAGATCAAAATACACTGAACAATATTCAGCCAAAAGCAACGGCTAAATATGGTGCAGCTAACCAAAATGAAGTCCGGTTAGATGTTCGTAAACAAGTAAACGGATAGCCGCTTTATTTTGAATGCCTTATTTACCGAGAGGTGAGATAACGGTAAAGATTAAGATATGTGCAGAGCTCAAGGGGGCTGTTGTCATATAACGAGAAAAAAAATTTATAAACGCTATTCTTTTGATAAAATAAGAGTAGCGTTTTTTTATATTTACACCCTTTATTAATATATATAAATCGCCTATGATGAGCCTTTTGTTAATAAAAGTAAAAAAGGTTTGGTCTTTTGAGTGATGTAAAATCTAAGGATTCACCACAAATAGGAGCATCGCAAATATGGGGCGGGCGTTTTGATGCGGCTCCCAGCGATTTGATGGAAGAAATCAATGCTTCTATTGATTATGATAAAAATTTATATCGGCAAGATATTTTGGGCTCAAAAGCCCATGCAACAATGCTTGGAAAAACAGGTATATTAAAACAAGCCGATGTTACCGCTATTCTTAATGGTTTAGATGATATTCAACGGGAAATCGAAGAAGGGCGTTTTATTTTTCGCCGTGACTTAGAAGATATCCATATGAATATTGAAAATCGTCTGCGGGAGATGATCGGAGATGTTGCGGGGCGATTACATACTGCACGCTCTCGAAATGATCAAGTTGCTTTAGATCTTCGCCTTTGGGTCCGTGATGCCATTGATATTCTGGATGGTAAATTGCAATATTTGCAGAAAGTCCTTATCGATGCTGCCGAAGAGCATTATCAAACCATCATGCCCGGATTTACCCATTTACAGGTTGCGCAGCCGATCACATTAGGCCATTGGATGCTTGCTTTTGTTGAGATGTTTGGCCGTGATCGGAGTCGGGCGCAAGATTGCCGCAAGCGTTTAAACCAATCCCCCTTAGGTTCGGCGGCATTGGCCGGAACAGGATTTGCTATTGACCGTGAATTTACGGCGCATCTTATGGGGTTTGATGAACCAACAAAAAACTCTCTTGATAGTGTATCTGATCGGGATTTTGCCTTAGAATATATGGGGCTTTTAAGCTTATGTGCAACCCATTTATCCCGAATGGCTGAAGAAGTTGTTATCTGGTCATCGGCTCAATTTGATTTTATTCGTTTATCGGATGATTATTCGACAGGATCATCGATTATGCCACAAAAACGTAACCCAGATGCTGCCGAGCTGATCCGTGCAAAAGCAGGGCGTATTTTGGGTAATTTTGTTCATTTAGCAACAGTGATGAAGGGCTTGCCTTTGGCTTATGGCAAAGATATGCAAGAGGATAAAGAGCCTGTTTTTGAGGCCCATCGAACAATCCTCCTTTCGTTAGAAGTTATGGCAGGGCAAATGGCTTCGGCAAGTTATAATATCGACCGCCTTAAAGAAGCAGCGCAGCATGGTTTTTCAACAGCAACAGATCTTGCCGATTGGCTGGTGCGTAGCCTTGATATGCCCTTTCGTGATGCTCATCATGTGACAGGTATGTTGGTTAAAATGGCTGAAGATAAAAATTGTGCACTCGAAGCTTTAAATTTAGATGATATGCAGCAGGTTGAGCCAAGAATAACCCAAGAAATTTATCAATTTTTAGGTGTCGAAAATTCTGTGGCTTCTCGTATGTCTTACGGCGGAACAGCACCGCTTAATGTTAAAAATGCAGCCAAACAAGCAAAAAAGCAATATTTATAAAGGATGGATAAATGAATAAGTTATTAATTGTGGCTATTTCTCTTTTTTTAGTGGGCTCTGTTGCCGCTTGTGGGCGCGATGGAGTGCCTAAGGCAATTCCCTATGGGCAATCATCAAAATAATTAAAAAAAGAGAAAAAAATGGATCATTTTAACTATAAAAATAAAATTTTACATGCAGAGGATGTTAATATTTATGACCTTGCTCAAAAGGTTGCGACTCCTTTTTATGTCTATTCATCGGCAACTTTGTTGCATCATGTTGATGTTCTTCAAAAAGCTTTGACCGAGACGGATAATCTGATTTGTTATGCGGTTAAAACAAACTCTAATCAAGCCATACTCCATTTGCTTGCTCAAGCGGGTTTGGGGGCAGATACAGTCTCGGTTGGGGAGATTAAGCGGGCGTTAAAGGCCGGTATGAAACCAGAGGTGATTGTTTTTTCAGGTGTGGCAAAAACCACCAAAGATATAGAATTTGCACTGCAAAAAAATATTAAACAAATTAATATAGAATCAGAAAATGAGCTTTATGCAATTGAAAAGACAGCGAAAAAAATGGGAAAAATTGCACCCGTTGCTTTTCGTGTTAATCCGGATGTTGCTGCGGGCACGTTACAGGATATTACAACCGGTACATAAGAAAGTAAATTTGGTATATCTCTTTTGAAAACAAAAGAACTTTATGCCTATGCCCACCAAAGCCCTTATTTAAAAACCCTTGGTGTGGCAACCCATATCGGTTCTCAAATCGCCGATGTTAAGCCTTTTCGGCAAGCATGGAATATCGTTGCTGATTTGATTGTTGAGCTAAAAGAAGCCGGTATGGATGTTCCGTTTTTTGATTTAGGTGGCGGGCTTGGTATACCTTACCATGATCATCAAGCGCATTTATTACCAGAGCATTGGGGGCTTGCTGTTAAAGAGATTGCAGAGCGAACAGAATGTAAGATTATTGTTGAGCCGGGGCGAATGATTGCAGGCAATTCGGGTATTGTTGTTTCTAAGGTGATTTATAATAAAAAAGGGGATGGTAAGGAATTTGTGATCATTGATGCGGGTATGAACGATTTGGCTCGGCCGGCGATTTATAAAACAGAACATACGATTATTCCTGTTATTCAAACAGATGCAGCCAAACGTAAGGCGGATATTGTGGGGCCCATTTGTGAAAGTACCGATTTATTTGCAAAAAATTATGCTTTAGAATTGATCCCAGAAGGGGAATTGCTTGCTTTTCGTACAGCCGGTGCTTATGGTGCAGTCATGAGCAATAGCTATAATAGCCGCCCAATCATCGCAGAGATTTTGGTTCGAGATGATGATTTTTATGTGATTCGTGAACAGATGGAAATTGAAGAAATTATCGCCCAAGACCATATCCCGCCTTATTTGCAAAAATAATCGGATTATGAGCAAAAAATAGCGGCTTATTTCGGTATAATAGGCGGCTATTTTATATGTTGAAATGGGCTTTAATGGATGAAATTAGCCCATTTATTTTTATGAGAAATGATTAGGATTGTAAAATTCTTTTTAAATAATGCCCCGTATAACTGCTTTCGATTTGAGCGACAGCTTCGGGTGTGCCTGTTGCAACAACTTCTCCGCCGTTTGATCCACCTTCAGGGCCCAGATCAATCACCCAGTCAGCGGTTTTAATAACATCCAAATTATGTTCGATAACAACAACACTATTGCCTTGCTCAACCAAGGTATGAAGAACCTCTAAAAGTTTTTTAACATCATGAAAATGCAAGCCTGTTGTTGGTTCATCTAATAGATAGAATGTTTTTCCTGTTGCCCGTTTGGCAAGCTCTCGGCTTAACTTAACCCGTTGGGCCTCGCCACCTGAAAGAGTTGTTGCCGCCTGACCTAAGTGAATATAACTTAACCCAACTTGCGTTAATGTTGTTAAGCGATCATGGATAGAAGGGACAGCATGAAAAAAGCCTAAAGCTTCTTCGACAGATAAATCCAAAATATCCGATATGGTTTTACCCTTGAACTCAACTTCAAGTGTTTCACGATTATAACGTTTGCCTTTACAGATATCACATTGCACATATATATCCGGTAAAAAATGCATTTCTATTTTTTGCAGCCCCCCACCTTGGCAAGCCTCGCAGCGGCCACCTTTCACATTAAAGCTAAAACGCCCAGGTTTATAACCACGCATTTTTGCCTCAGGCAAGGCGGCAAACCATTCTCGGATTGGTGTAAATAAGCCTGTATATGTGGCAGGGTTCGAGCGGGGTGTTCGGCCAATAGGGGATTGGTCAATATCGACGATTTTATCAATATGTTCAATTCCTTTAATCGCTTTATGCGGAGCAGGCAGGTCTTTTGCATTATTCATTTTTGCAGCAAGGGCTTTATATAGGGTCTCGTTGATAAGGGTTGATTTCCCTCCCCCAGAAACGCCTGTAACACAGACAAATTTACCTAAAGGGATATCCACATTAATATTTTTAAGGTTATTGCCTGTAGCACCTTTAATTTGGATTTTCTTTTTATTGCCTTTTCGGCGCTTATTGGGAATAGAGATTTCTTCAATGCCACATAAATATTGCCCTGTTAGGGATTGAGGATTGCTTTTTACGGTTTCGGGTAAACCTTGAGCAATAATATTACCACCATGAATACCCGCCCCAGGCCCCATATCAATTAAATAATCGGCTGCATTCATTGTATCTTCATCATGTTCAACAACAATAACCGTATTATCTAAATCACGTAATCGCTGTAATGTGGCTAAAAGGCGATCATTATCTCGTTGATGTAAACCAATAGAAGGCTCATCCAAAACATAAAGAACACCCGTAAGGCCCGAGCCAATTTGTGATGCAAGGCGAATCCGTTGGCTTTCGCCTCCAGATAATGTCCCTGACGAGCGAGAAAGAGAAAGATATTCTAAGCCAACAGAATTTAAAAAGCCGAGTCTTTCATTGATCTCTCTTAATATACGTAAGGCAATTTCTTGTTGTTTCGTAGAGAGCTTGCTGTTGATATCCTTAAACCAAGAAAGGGATTGACCAATGGATAATTCAGAGATTTCACCAATATGTTTATCACCAATTTTAACACATAAGCTTTCGGGCTTAAGGCGGTATCCTTTACAAGAAGGGCAGCCCGTTGTGCGCTGATACTGAGCTAAATTATCCCGTACTAATTGGCTTTCTGTTTCTGTATAGCGTTTATCTAAATATCGGGTAACAGCATCCATGATGCCTTTTTGTTGCACTGGGGATAATTTATTCCATTTATCATTAACCGATGCATCAACATTTTGGCATGTATTTTGTAATGCACGGCGATAAAATTTACCTTCTCTTCCTTGCCAAGGGGCAATGGCATCTTTAACAGATAAAGATGGGTCTGGTATAACCAACTCAGAATCGAAATAAATTTTTCGCCCTAAGCCATCACAACTGGGGCAAGCACCAAAAGGAGAGTTAAACGAAAAAATCCGCGGCTCAATTTCATCTAGGCTAAATCCACTTTCTGGATCAGAAAATTTAGAAGAAAATACAGTATGCTCTTTTGTTTCGTTATCCATTGCCCAAACAATGCCATCGGTTAGCCCTAAAGCGGTTTCAAGGCTATCGGCAAGGCGAGTTTTGATATTTTCTTGAACAACGATACGGTCCACCACAACTTCAATATCATGTTTGAATTTTTTATCTAAAAGAGGTGTTTCGGCAATATCATAAATTTCACCATCGATTCGGATCCGCTGAAATCCTTTTTTCTGAAGCTCAGCAATCTCTTTTTTATATTCTCCTTTACGCCCCCGAATGATGGGCGCAAGAATAAGTAGGCGGGTTTTTTGAGGCATCATCATAATACGATCAACAATTTGGCTCACTTGCTGTGCTTCGATGGGCAGGCCTGTTACAGGAGAATAAGGAATCCCCACACGTGCATATAAAAGCCGCAAATAATCATGGATTTCCGTTACGGTTCCGACTGTTGAGCGTGGATTGCGTGATGTTGTTTTTTGTTCAATAGAAATTGCAGGGCTTAAGCCTTCAATGGATTCGACATCGGGTTTGCTTTGCATTTCTAAAAATTGCCGCGCGTAAGAGGATAGGCTTTCAACATAGCGGCGTTGCCCTTCGGCATAAATGGTATCAAAAGCTAACGAGGATTTGCCCGATCCAGAAAGACCAGTGATAACAACAAGGGCATTTTTGGGTATATCTACATCAATATTTTGTAAATTATGTTCTTTGGCGCCTTTTATTCGTATATGTGTTGCTTCGGCCATATTTTATTTCCTCATCTAAACATCGAAAAATGCTGTATTTAAAATTTTAAAAAAGTATTATATGGAAAAAGCTTTAAACTATATATATATTTTTGTATATATTTGCATGTTAATTGAAGCATGGATAAAAATATATGTTTACTTTTTATAAAAGAAACGAAGAGAGGATTTAATGGCAGGTTCGGTAAATAAAGTTATTTTAGTCGGAAATTTAGGTCGAGATCCAGAGGTTCGGTTCATGAATGATGGGGGGAAAATAGTTCAATTATCCCTTGCGACATCCGAAAGCTGGAAGGATCGGCAAACGGGTGAGCGGCGTGAGCGTACAGAATGGCATCGTGTGGTTATTTTTAATGAAAATCTTGCCAATATAGCCGAGCAATATTGCCGTAAGGGAACAACCCTTTTTATTGAAGGGCAGTTGCAAACACGTAAATGGACAGATCAGAATGGTAATGATCGTTATACAACCGAGATTGTACTCCAGCGTTTCCGTGGTGAGCTTACATTATTGGGGTCCCGTGGTGGTGATAATAGCAGCTATAATCAAGAATCTGGTGGAGGTTATGCGCAAGCAGCCCCAACTTCTGCACCGAAAGCGTCTTCAGCTGCGGAGCCTTCATGGGAAAGCCCAGCAAAAAATATTCCATCACCTGTTGATGATTTGGATGATGAAATTCCGTTTTAATCAACAAGGATGAATATCAAAAATGATCAAAATATTAGCCTTAGAAAAAATATTTCTAGGGCTTTTTTTAGTTTTGGTAAAAGAAGAATGAGGTATTTTTGATCAATTTTTTTTAAATATAAATGCCGTTAGGCTTATAATGTTAAACGTATGATTTTTAATCAACCATCTGAGAAATAATCTTTATTAATTGATTTCATCGGATAGGTTTGGGTTGTTTCTACACCAACGTTAAATTCGATCATATAAGCAGCAAGTTTACGGCCATTGATTAAAATAACCTTACTGCTTACATTTTGGACATATTCTATAGCTGTATCTTTAAAGTCGGATGTAGTAATAAAAGCCTCTTTAGAAGCGTTTTTCTGGCAAAAATACCCAACCTTCACTCAACGAATAGCGATAATATACAGCCATACAGGTTCCGAGAAAGCCGATAGTGATAAATCTAATATAGAGCAATTGCCATGAGGCTATAATTTTCTTTAGTGTTTTTAGTCTGTATTACCGAACACCTCCAAAAGCAATGCCTGATAAATTTGCCATTTCTTTTTTCCATGTGGTCAGGTCATCAATAGAAAATTTATTCAAATGATCATGCCCACAGGCACGGGCCAGGATCTGCATTAACTCAATTGTTGAGCCAAAAAACCTTGCTAGATTTTGTGAAGTGGTTTCAACCTTGAGGCGTTTACGCAATTCGGGGTTTTGCGTCGCAATACCCACAGGGCATGTATTGGTATTACAAGCGCGCATACCCATGCACCCAATCGCCTGCATCGCCGCATTTGAAACAGCTATGGCATCGGCGCCAAGAGCCAATGCTTTGGCAAAATCAGCCGGTGTGCGCAATCCACCTGTGATGATTAATGTTACATCTTTATCTGTTTTATCCAGATGTTGTCGGGCGCGGGCTAACGCTGGAATTGTCGGTACAGAAATATTGTCACGAAAAATCAATGGTGCCGCACCTGTGCCACCACCACGACCATCAAGGATAATATAATCAACGCCTATTTCTAGCGCTGCATCAATATCAGCTTCGATATGTTGTGCCGAAAGCTTATAACCAACGGGTATGCCGCCGGTTTCAGATTTTATCATATCAGCGAATTCTTTGATTTGTGATATTTCCGTCCACTCGGGGAAGCGTGCAGGGGATATGGCATCATCACCAACATTTAACCCACGGACTTCGGCAATCTTTTGGGTGACTTTTTCGCCAGGTAAATGTCCACCCGTGCCGGTTTTAGCGGCTTGTCCGCCTTTAAAGTGGAATGCTTGGCATTGTTTGACTTTATCGATGGAAAAGCCGAATTTAGCGGATGCTAATTCATAAAAATATCGTGAATTTGCGGCCTGTTCTTCGGCCAACATTCCGCCTTCACCACTACAAATGCCTGTGCCAGCTAATTCTGCGCCTTTGGCTAATGATACTTTTGCTTCTTGTGATAATGCGCCAAAACTCATGTCCGATACAAATAAAGGAATATCCAAAGCCAAAGGTTTTTTGGCTTTTTTGCCAATAATTGTTTGGGTGTCTACTTTATCATTATCAAGTAAGGGTGGTTTTGCCAATTGTGCGGTAATGAATTGAATATCATCCCAACTGGGTAAGTCTGTGCGTGGCACGCCCATAGCACCCATGGGGCCGTGATGCCCCAATTTTGATAATCCATTTTTGGCCAGTTCTTGAATAAACTCAATATGTGGCTCAATAGGATTAGTATTTGATGTTTGTGTCACGGATGCGCCGCTGCTAGCATGGCCTTCCTTAATATTTTTGTGTGATCCATCACAATAGGGGCGCCTATTGGATTGTTGACACCCGCACGCATAAACTGTTTTATCTTCTTCAAAGGTGACAACTTCAGGTGTTTTATCGGTTTTTACATGTGCCCCATCACAAAAGGGGCCATTTTTAGATAACCCACACATGCAAAATGCTTTGGTCTCATCTTTTTTTACGTCAATTGCGAAAGGTTCGTTTTGCCAGATTGTCATGTTTGACTCCTATTATATTCTGTTGTGTGGTGTATCGATAATCAAATTTTCTATAGATGTTATTTTTCGTTATCATTTCTCTTAAGGGTTGCATGGGCTGCAGCGAGCCGAGCGACAGGAACACGCCAAGGAGAGCAAGAAATATAATCAACACCAGCCTCAACACAAAAATCAATTGTTTTAGGGTCACCACCATGTTCACCACATATACCGCATTTTAAATTAGGGTTGGCTTTTCGCCCACGTTCAACAGCAATTTTAACCAATTCGCCCACACCGGTAAGATCCATTGTTTTGAATGGATCGGCTGATAAAATACCTTTTTCCAGATAGGAACGCAAAAAAGAGCCGCTATCATCTCGGCTTAATCCCCATGTCATTTGTGTTAAATCATTGGTACCAAAGCTAAAAAAATCAGCCCCTTGAGCAATGTCTTCAGCGCGAAGAGCCGCTCTTGGTGTTTCGATCATTGAGCCAATGCTCCAATCGATGGAAACATTAAGCTCTGTTTCAACTTGAGTCACAATTTCTTCTAGCATAGGCCGAATGAAAGAAACCTCATCATTTAAAGAAACAAGAGGGATCATAATTTCAAGCTTTAGTTGAATGCCTTCTAACTGTATTTGTGCCGCAGCCTCAAAGATAGCCTGTGCCTGCATTTTGTATATCTCAGGAAATGTAATGCCAAGCCGTACACCACGATGCCCAAGCATTGGGTTGGTTTCGTGCAGTCGGCTAAGATGCTCGGATACATCTTCATATTCCCGTTTCATGGTAAGGGCTAATTTGGCAATATCTTGTTCATTATCGGGTAAAAATTCATGAAGGGGTGGATCTAAAAGACGCAAAGTAACAGGCCAACCATGGCTGGCTCTAAAAAGGGTAACAAAATCTCTGCGTTGCATGGGCAAAATTTTCGATAAAACATCCTGCCGTTCTATTTCATCATGTGCCAAGATCATTTCTTGCATAATCGAAAGATGCTCATCATGTAAAAACATATGTTCTGTACGGATCAAACCAATACCTTCAGCACCAAATTGGCGGGCGGTATTAATTTCGTCAATGGTTTCGCCGTTGGCTCTGATCTCAATTTCACGATATTGATCAACCCAACTCATAAAAGTTGTAAAATCTTCGTTGAGGTCGGGCAATTTAATCGCTGTTTTTCCTTTGATAACAAGGCCACTTAGGCCATCTAAGGTAATATATTCCCCTTCTTTAACGGTAAAACCACCGCCAGATATGGTTTTTTTGGCATGGTTAAGCCGCAATTCGGAAGCACCAGTAATACAGGCTGTGCCCATACCACGAGCAATAACGGCTGCATGGGATGATATACCGCCCCTTGTTGTTAAAACACCTAATGCAGCTTGAATGCCAGAAACATCTTCGGGTCTGGTTTCTTCCATCACTAAAATGACCTTATTACCCAGACGTTTTTGCTCCAGAGCCATTTTTGTACTTAAGCAAGCAATCGCCGAGACTGCGCCAGGTGAAGCGCCCATACCAGATGTCATAACATCTATAGCTTCGGATGTATCTAAAGAAGGATGGAGGATTTTTTCCAATTGTTCGGGGCGTAAATTGAGCACAGCATCTTGCCTGCGAATCATTCCTTCCTGAACCATTTCAACAGCAATACGTAATGTGGCTTCGGGTGTTTTAGGCTCAGCCGTATGGGATTGTAAAAGCCATAATTTACCATCTTCAACCGTAAATTCTAGCTGGCGCATGGTGCCATACCATTTTTCAACAACTTCTCTTGCATGGAGCAAATCATGCCATACCCAAGGCATCAGCCCCTCTAATGAGCTTTTGGGGTTAGGGCTTTCGGCTTTTGATAAACCGCAAATATCACGGGTTGGATTATCATAATCTTCACCAATGCCACCAACAACAAAAGCACCAGTGCATTTATTGTTACCTGTATGAGGGTCTCGGCTCCAGCAATATCCAGTACCAGATTGCTCGGGATGCTGAAGGCCAAGAGCTTGTGATTGTACTGTGACAGCGGCACCATCTTTTTTATCGATATGGTGATGCATTTGCCTAAATAATAAAGCACGGCGAGAGTTCCAGCTTTTAAAGCCGGCAGCAATAGAGCGATAAAGCTGCTCTTTCGGTGCGTCAGGAAAAAGAGATTTTGTCTGTTGTTCGGCAAGAGCACGAAAACGCATAGCAACCACAGAAAGCTTGTTTTTAGGTAAAAGGTGAAGCGCTGAGACATTATATTCTTGGCATAATTGGGCTGTTAATGTATCAAAATAAGTACCATCAACATCCAATACAAGCTCTGAAAAAGTCTGAACAAAACGGCAATAAGCCGACCAAAGCCGAGAATTATCGTTACCATTATATTTTTGGCAATCCTCAATAAGCTCAGGTGTTAAGCCTAAACATAGTACAGTATCCATAATACCAGGCATTAAGGCTTTTGCTCCAGGGCGAACCGCTAAAATTAAAGGATTTCGCGGATTCATAAAGGTTTTGCCTGTTTCTCCTTCTAAACGTAAAATGGCTTCGTCAATCTGCTCATACATTTCATTAGAAAGTTCAGCCTCGTTTTTAAAAAAAGCCGTACAGCAAGAGGTTGTAAGAGTAAAACCAGGGGGGACAGGAAGCCCAAGCCGAGTCATATCAGCAAGAGAAGCGCCTTTTCCCCCAAGCATATTTCGCATATGCATGGAGCCATCGACTCCCCTAGGACCAAAGCTATATACCCACTTAATCATGTTTGTTTCTCTATTTTTATGATTTATCTTTCGTACAAAATTACTATGATTATTTTATTTTATCAATGATAATCTTATTTCGTAAAAGTTCGGTATATTTTATAGTGTATGATTTAAAATTGAATAAAATAATAAAAAATATCAGATTATTGGTTTTATTATAGCTTGACGCTTATTTATGAGGTGGTAATCTAGCTTATAATTATATGAGTAAAAATATAAAAGAATTAAGTCAAAGTAACAAACAAGGAGTGTTTTTATGGAAAGTATTAATATTGGAATTCCATCTCAAGAACGGGCAGAAATAGGTGAAGGATTAAAATATTTATTGGCGGATAGCTATACACTTTATCTTCTATCACATAACTTCCACTGGAATGTAAAAGGGCCGCATTTTAACGATTTACATACGATGTTTGAGGTTCATTATACGGAGCTTGCAGAAGCTGTTGATGAAATTGCCGAGCGGATTCGCTCACTAGGCATTACTGCGCCCGGTACTTATCAGGCTTTTAGTGAATTAACATCGATTCATGGCTCAGAAGATGTTCCTTCGGCAGAAGAAATGGTTGCTATTTTGGTCGAAGGCCATGAGCAAGTTGTTCGGACTTGTCGGGATGTTTTGAAAAAAGCCCAAGATGGCGGCGATGAATCGACCGCAAGTTTAGTTGGTGATCGTATGCGCGTGCACGAAAAAACAGCTTGGATGCTCCGTTCTTCAATTGCCTAAATCGATTATTTTTTATGTTTAAATAATAAAAGATAAAAGTTATGGCTCGGTTTTATTGTGAGGAAAAGTAAGATATTTTGGCAGATAAAAGAGCAATATTATAAAAAGACAAAAAGCTGTGAGTAGGGAGCAAACAATTGATTAAAAATATGAAAGCAAAAATTCTCCTTTTTACAGATTCTTCCTTTGCTATTTTTTCTGCCCTTCAAATTTTAAAAAAAGAGCCATATCAAGCCATGCTTATGACAAATAATGCCGCTTGGGTGAAAAAGCTAGAGAATTCGGCTTATTTACCGGCGACTTTGATTGATACATGGCCAAGGGGGATTAAACGTTATTTTCCCATAGATCAAAAAAGAACTCAGATACAGCAGCAAATCATTCAATATCTTAAGCAACAACAACCCGATGAAATATGGCTGCATGAGATCTACTCGGATCAGTGGAATTGGATTGCCTATACATATAAAAAACTATTTCCAAAAGGGCGTATTCGCTTATTACCGGAAAGCTTTTTAAATGGGATTTCTTTGCCTGTATCTGCGGCTAAGAAACGAAGCCAATGGGCAAAATCACTATTAACACGAAGCTATCATCCTTTTGACGGTCAATGGATTGGCTTAAATGCACGTTTTAAAGGAGCGGACCTGATAGAGGATATTTTTTTACCATCGGGCTTCCCTCATTTATATCCAGATGAAAAAGTGCAATATTTTGATTATGCTTTATCGGCGGTGCCGCCGCAGGCAAATAAAGCGATCTTAGTGGAGCAAGCGCTGATCGATCGTAAGCTAGCACATCCGGATCAGTTGAAATTTTTATATGAAAAGCTTAAGGAAGATTGGGCAAAACATCAAATTAGCGAGATTTATATAGCGCCGCATCCGAGAGCAAAAGAAAGGGACTTTGCTTTTTCGTCATTACCATTATTTGAGCGTAATGAAATATTCTTAGAAGAAGATATTGCCCAACAAGGCTTTGGCCATATTTATAGTCATTATTCGATGATTTTCTTTTCGGCCACGCAGCTAAAAAGCCGCTTTGTGTCTTTTGGTCTTGATATTTGTGAAGGTCTACCTGAATCTGAACATTATAAAACCATATTAAAGAATCTCGGTGTTTCTCTTTTATAACTTGAATATTCTTTTTTATAAAAAATTATTACATTGATTATTGATGATATAAAAACCTTTTTCATTCAGGCTATTTTTTCTGTTATAGCGCATTTCGGTATGATCCAGCTGCCTAAAAATGGCACCCGCTTCAACGGCAATGATATGCATGGCGGCTGTATCCCATTCCATTGTTGGGTTATGGCGAATGTAAATTTCGGCCTTTCCTTCGGCAATCCAACATCCTTTAAGGGAAGAACCCATCGGAATAATATCGTTTATTTTATCCTTTTGCCGAGATAAAATTTGATCCATCTGTGGGTGGTTATGGGATCGTGAAACCATCACACGTATATTTTGGCAAATTGTTGTTGCGCAGATTGAAATCGCTGGGTTATCTTCTTGTTGTTTGAAAGCTCCTTTATTTTTTTGCGCCCAATATAATGTTTTGAATACAGGGCTATAAACCATACCAAAAACGATATCACCATCTACACTCAGGGCTAGATTGACTGTAAATTCATCATTTTGTTGGATAAATTCTTTTGTGCCATCTAAAGGGTCTAAAATCCAGCAACGGCTGTAATGAAGGCGCAAAAGGTCATCTTGAATTTCTTCAGATAAGATTGCATCATGAGGGAAAACTTGTTTTAATGTGGCAATGATAATATCGTTAGCTGCCTGATCAGCAAAGGTAACGGGGCTTTGATCTTCTTTCCATTGAATGGTCGATTGAATATCACCTGATTCATATATTTCCATTATTTTTTGACCTGCGTTTAAAACGGCTTGTTTTAGGCTGTTAAACGCATTTTGTGTTATGCACATCATTTATTTCCTTAACATCATTTTGTCTTAGGCTTCCATTCACATGGCTTTTTTCTTGTCATATGTTTATCTTCGGATGAATTTTCGAATTACAGATTCCTAATATTACCATAAGCCATCAATGACAAGGAATAATTTAATGCAATATGCGTTAGAAGCTGCCATCAATCACCCGCCCATCTTACATCGGATGGATAAATTTATGGCAACTCAAAAGGGGTTGTATCAAAAGGGTAGTCAGATCAAGTAGAAAACTTCACGGCGATAAAAAATTTGAGCATTAATGAATGTACGGTTCAAATGATTAAACTAATTAAAAGGGATATTTAAGAAGGTGATTATATGGCCTAAAATATTTTAAAAGTAGACTTATAATGCTCTCATATGTTAGTTAAGTTAGATGAAATAAAGGGATACTCAAAGAAATAGATAATTAAGGGGCAAAAGATGGTCGATATCAAAAGAGTTAAAAAAGCCGTGATTCCTGCTGCAGGTCTGGGGACACGATTTCTGCCCGCGACAGCTTCACTACCGAAGGAAATGCTTCCTGTAGTTGATAAACCGATGATTCAATATGCTGTTGAAGAAGCTATCGAAGCAGGTATTGAAGAATTTATCATTATAACGGGTCGGGGTAAACAAACAGTAGAGAATCATTTTGATGTTGCTTATGAACTTGAAAAAACCCTAGCGGAGCGTGGTAAGCGAACAGCATTAGATCTTCTTCAAAAGCAGCTTTTATCGGCAGGGCAAGTTGCCTTTACAAGGCAACAGCGCCCATTGGGCTTGGGGCATGCTGTATGGTGTGCACGCAATTTTGTTGGTGATGAACCTTTTGCGCTTTTGCTTCCGGATGATCTACTTTACGGCAAGCCCGGTGTTATGTCTCAAATGATAGAAGCTTATAATGAGGTCGGGGGCAATCTTTGCGCTATAACCGAGGTTCCTATTGAAGATACATATAAATATGGTATTTTAGATATTGAAAGCCATGACAAGCAACTGATTAAAGCAAAGGGCATTGTTGAAAAGCCTGCACCTTCAGATGCTCCATCACAAATGGCTGTTGTTGGGCGTTATGTTTTGCAGCCTGAGATTATGAAAGATTTAGAAAAAATGAGTGTAGGCCAAGGTGGAGAGATACAATTAACCGATTCAATTGAGGCAATTATAGATAAAGTACCTTTATATGGATTTTGTTATAAAGGGGATCGTTATGATTGTGGTAGTCCTCAAGGCTTTTTAGAGGCTAATATTAAATTTGGTGCCCAGCGCTCAGGTTTAAAGCCATTTTTAAAAAAACTTCTTTCCGAAATTTAATAAAAAATACCAATGAAAATATCAGATTTTTATCAAAAAGAATGGCAAGAATATCCATGGCGTAAGCGGCTTAAGTTTTATATGGAAACCTTTTTTGCGTATTTGGGCTATTCTTTGTTATCTTTTTTAGGTCCACGTAAAGCATCAAAATTCTGTGTGACGATATTATCTTTTATCGGCCCTTTTATGCCCATATCAAAAATGGTTAAACGTAACATTACACGTTCAATGCCCGATAAGAGCGAGGCAGAAATTGAGTTGATCGTTAAAGATGTATGGAAAAATTTCGCGCTCATTATCGCAGAATTTCCATTCATTCAGCAATTTGATACCTTTGATGAAAAGCGGGTTATTTTAGAAGGATGGAAAGAAAATTACGAGAGTCGAAAAGAAGATTCAAAGGGTGTTGTCTTTTTTTCGTGCCATACAGGAAATTGGGAATATATCTCAAAAGTTGCCGAAGATCGAGGGGTGCATCTGTGGCGTGTATTTAAGGCACCCTCAAATCCTCTTGTTTTTCCTTTATTTACCAAGCGTGTTACAGCTCAAAATACACCTTATCTTTTACCTGCAAATAGAACAGCAATCATTAAATGTATGCGTGCCTTAAAGCAGGGTGAGCCCGTTGCGTTATTAACAGATCAAAAATATCAAAAAGGCTTGCCAATTCCTTTTTTTGGCCGGAATGCTCCAACAAATAGTTTTATTGCGGAGCTGGCACTTAAAAATAATGTGGATATTTTACCCTGCCGAACGATACGCCTAAAGGATGGTCGCTTTAAAATTGTTTTGGAATCGCCCTTAATATATGATGAGGGTAAAGATCAACAAACAACAAAGATTAATATTCTTACAGCGATGAATAGTAAAATAGAAAGCTGGGTTAGAGAATATCCTGGCCAATGGTTTTGGCTTCACAAAAGATGGGGACGCGAAGATTAGTCGGCATTATTCCTTGATTCCCTCAGTTCCCGTAAGAACTAAAGGGTGATAGAATAGGGCGGTCCAAGAATAATAAAACGGCTATTGCGGTGTTTATTATCGAAGAATGTGCCCTTAGTTTCGGTACGGTTATATCCTTAAGGATGAAAAAATTAAGAGACTATATTTTAGCCCGTTTATTTATTTTTTAAATTGACGCCGTAACTTTTCTTTTCGGTAAGCATATAAATAAGATAGAGTTTTTGTCAGACCCCATTTTTTCTTTCTTTCCATAAAATTATGCATATAAAACCATAATTTATAAAGGGTATGGGGAATAACAGGCTTTTTTTCTCTCACGCCAATATCGCTACCCATACTCCATGGGGCAGCAAAAACAGGAATATCACTGGTTATCAAAATATTGAGATGGTGCTGCCACCGTGTTTGTAAATCAATATCAATAGGGCGCTTAAAGGCCATATTTTGAAGAATTTTTTTCGCTCCTTCTCGATTTACCAAATGGCAAAAAGTACCAGCGCTCACTTTAACAGGGTCGTACATTGTCACAGAACCAGCGGAAGTTTCAATGGTTTTGACTTTTTCCCCAAAGGTAAGTGTATGCATTTTAAGCATATCATAGCCTTTTGGCCAATGTTGTATCACAGCTTTAATTTTTTCAATAAAACCTTCTGCAAAGCTAAAATCATCTTCCGCTATGAAAGCATATTCCGTATCACTTTTTTCTAAGAAATATTTTAAAACATCCATATGGCTTTTATAACAACCAATTTCGTTGGGCGATAAAGGTAAAACCCAGCTTTGATGCTCATGGACATGACGAATATAATCATCAGGAAGCTTTTGGCCATCAACAGCAGAAAATTTCTCAAAAGCCAATCCATATTGCCGAAAAGCGACACTTGCTTTTTCAAGCCTTTGCTGGCTGCGATCCAGATTAATCAAATATATGGATAAATTTTCAATATTTTGGCCTGAATTTGACATAAAACATAAATCCTATTCTATTTAAAATATTTTGAGGGGTAATTGAAGATGTAGCCAAAGTAAGTAAGCTAAACATATCATCAAAATTTTTGGATATTTAAGTATGCTTACAAAATATATGCATATAACGAAAAAAACAAGTGAATACTATTTCTTTCAAGCTCTATAGCTAAGGTATTTTTAAAAGTCGAATTGAATATAATCTTAGATATATCGGCTCTATGAAATGAAGTTTAAGATAAAAAAGGAATAGGAGTGGGTATAATAAAGGTTGATAAAAGCGATGAGAATACAGATATAATGGATAAGATAAAAATAAATAAGGGAGATATATTTGATAGATTACGAAAGAAAGTTGGTATTTTATAAAAAAAAATAGATATATAAGCTGTTGTAATATATGTATATATGCATAAGAATGAGAAAATAAATAAAAAAGATATAAAAAAGGTTTGACAAAGAGGGA